>ML777429.1:1324155-1361330 GCA_009831015.1 Picea engelmannii | reverse complement strand
CCTGGACCAATTACCTCATGGAGCAAGAACTCTTTCTGATACAGGACCAAGCCGATGGTGATGGATGCTACTGCTGCTGACAAGATAAGGATGATGGAAGAAGAAAAGGTGGGCCTTCCAGGGCCATGCTCAGATCAATCCTGCTCTCGGTATTCCATGTCTAGGACCTGTGGGCCTCGAGACATGGTCTCCTAGTTATCCCTAAAAAGTGGGGATAATAGATACTATTAACAATCGAAAGTTCTAGCTAAATCTATCCCAATCAAAGGCAAATATATCTCGATGAATAATTGCATCTTGGTTACTATATAAATTCAGCCATACTTTTGGGATTCAAAGCACCTATCAATGGATTGAAATCTGTGTTATGCAACAGGAACATCTAATTTCAAATCCTTAAAATTGTGATCTTATTTAATGTACATACATTTTTGGGAGGAAGGAATCTACTGTGGCTCTGGATAAAAGAATGTTTAGCCAAGGTTAAGGCATATAATATTGGAATGGAGAATGGTGGGCCAAAGCTCTTCACCTCCATGCCAATTTTTCACAGGAAAAGTCTTGTTGTGTGCTGTGTGCTCTGATAAACACTCCCAACAAATATCACCTCTGATACCAGTGCAAATTATAAGGCTTGCATAACCTTACCAGCCAATATAACACAATGCACTCTTCATACAGAGAAACTTGATCACATTGGTCGACACCAGTTCTTACCACACTTGCAACTTGTTATTACAGGTTTGAAAATTAACGACAGATTTAAGAATTTCAGATGAACTAATAAAATATTAAATAGAGACGAAAACACATATGCAATTTGAGAAACAGATCTGAGACATAAAAACTGCAATGTACAGTAGAGTTACATATCATCCTGCAATGACTGCATTCCCAAACTGTATGACTCTAAGATCCTCTCTTAGCAGAGCTAGAAACTCTCTGGATCAGAATTCTCATATAGCCTTAGGCTCACAAAACTCAGCCTCTCATTCAGATTGATCTCTTATACCACAATACAATTGGTTCTCTGAACCTCCTACTTTTAAACATTCTTTTTAAAGTGTTCTTCAGGCTTAACAATGAGGGGTCATGCATGATATAAATATAGGCACTTTGGTGATCAGCTTTGACCAGGTTATCGATCAACCTCCATGATCCTCCATCAGTCCTGGAATTCTGTGCTCAAGGATAATTACTTTGGTTCACTGAAATCCAGTGATCAGCTTTGACTCGGATAACAAACCCTGTGTCCAATGCCATAACTGATCCAACATTTTGCTCTATGTTAGCATAATATGCTTGACTGGCAAAGTCATGCGATGCCAACATATATGCTCTTTGCGCTTGATAGCTATCTGACATACTGACCTGTGCCTATGATACACAACAATGTGTGCCTAATGGTCTATTTACGCACACTTGCTTCTACATGCACAAATATTTCATTAATATTTTCAACATATTACACAAGATACTTCAACTGTGGCCTTGTTGGGTTATCCATAAGGTGAAGAGATCCTATTGAGGTGAGCATTAAGATTTATAAATTGTAAGGCTGTGACTTTGAATTCCACATGGGATGTTCACCACCCCTGATGTATTTAATGAGTTGTAACTGTGTATCTTAGAACCTGAGTTTTGTTACTTTTGTACAGAAAAACATCAGTCCCAAAAAGGAAACATAGTTCTTAGTTTCATCTGTTCTGAAGCTCCTAAGTTTTGTTTTCAGAACAGGTTTTTAGAGTGCTAACGTGAGCATTGCATGTATCATTAGATAGATAACCATCTGAACTTTATCCGTAAACCATACATTTGCTCTATATGGTTTTTTGTACACCAAGCTTGCACCTGGATTTAATCAATATCTGTATTCACAAATCTCTTGAAAAGTTCCTTCATAGTACTAGTATGTGCATGCAAAAGCATGCTTATACTCGATATTCATCTGCATTGTTACTATAATCGTGACATTGTGGTTTTTATTCTGTTTCCAAGGACATTGAAAGAAGCTTGGTAGCAAATTTCTTCGAGTATAAAAAATAAATGAACAGTGACCTATTATTACAAGGGGCGCTCTTTCTTTATTCTAGGAAATGAGGTGGAAAACATTCATTCCATGTGCCCTCCTGCCTGGCAGGTTTCTCCAAGATGGACTCTTTAACATGTAGTGGTCTTCATTGTTGGTCTTGTTAACACCGGATTTGCTCACATAAATTTGAGTGTTAAGTTATGTTCATGAGTACATTTGTGATTAGTTTGGACATCTCCCAAGTCCTCTTGATTGGTTTGGCATTGAGGGTTCGTGGACATGGTATATGGGTGAAATCAACATTAAGTTCACCATTTGGCATTTTCATGGTTCGTGAGTACCTTGGCCATGTTGTTACCTTGTTGCATATTCTTATTCCAGCCAGACTTTATTCTAGACTCGAGTGGTATGAGTGCTTGGAGATCATCCAAAAATCAATATTCCAGGGGAAGAGCACATGCTGTGCTATTTTTAGCAGGTTTCCAGTTAAAGCTTCCAAAGATACTTTAGCAGGTGGTGCTTCAGTGCTTGCATGCAGAATTTGTTGACATATCCATGTTCCGGCATTGCCATAAGTGTATTATGATGCTATTTTCAAGTGCATGCCGGAGGTTTTGGTAGTTCTGCTATTTTTAGTGGATGGTGCTATGCAGCCTGCATGGTAGATTTGACAACATATTCTTTTCCCTTATGATAGTGCGAATTTATTGCAACCATTTTTGGCAACATGTGATGTTTTTTGTGAAATTGCTAGTTTTAGCATGGGGATTCAGAGGGATTGATTGATAAAATAGACAACATATTCTTGTTCCGTGGATGTAGATGAGTCAGATGAGCCTATTTTTGGTTACATGCGAGATGCTGCTATTTTTTAATATGCTATCTATAGTTATTGTTCCCATGAGTAGTGTTTTGGTATTCTGGGATCAATTGGTAAATTTACTATTTTTAGGAAATTTCTACTTTTGCTAGGTGTTGTCCCGAACACACTTGCTGACAAAGGTGGTGTCCATATTTGGTGTTGGTAGTGAGCTTTAACTTTCTTCAATTACTACCTTTTCTGAAGTCATTGCTATTTTTAGCAGTTTCTACATTTTTCAAGTAACATGTGGCTGAGGAGCATGGTGACATATGGCGTCTTGAGGCCTTTTGGTTAACTTGTTTCTGAGAGCCAGTTCAACGTAGTTGGACCATAGTTCACTTGACTTATCTTCGTGACTTCAATTAGTTGGAGATTGGACCGTGCTAACTTTGGTCGAGGAGGGTGCACTCATGAGGGAGGCTGCATTCATGCTAATTTTGGCATCCACCTTATCTCCTTGGTAATTTTTGGCTGATAAGTTGCCTGAGAAGGGGCTGAAACTTATCTCCTTGTTTGGTATCTTTTCTCCTTGAATTGCCAGCTGTTTGAAGTGAATTATTGTGATCTTTTTGTTGCTGTTTATACTCTAATTTACAACAGTTCTAAAGGCTGAAAATTCTAGGGCTAAGATCCGGGAAACCATTTAGGCAAAAGGTAAAATTTCAGTTTTGCATTAATTGCCCGAGTGCATGAAATTTCCACAAGAATGTGGTGATCACATCATTGAAATGTTTGAACAATTTTGTGCTATTGCTAGTGATGATCACATTGAAATTGTAGCTTTCATAATGTTAATGATATTTTGGATGAAAGTGAAGATATATTGCAGCAATTAGTATGTGTTTTACAAACTAACTTGAGAAGAGAAAAATGGGGTGTTTCACCTATTACCTATGTGCTAGTTGTAAATGCTGTTATATATTATGCAGAAATGTTAAAGCCATATTTGACAGGGGAATTCCCTGATATTCAAGAGTCAACCAAAAAGGGAATTTCATTAGAGAAAATACAAACACATATAAAAGAAGGTTTCGAAGAATGCATCGTTTACCAGCATAAATCTCAAGTAAATACAATTTTCAGTGTTGACCATGGCATTAAAGTTCAAAACAATACATCCGAAGATGAATGAAGCAAAACCATGTATATTAATGAACTTTTAGGTCTTGCCTCTCAAATCCATAGCTTTTCACAAATGATTGAAGTGATTTTCATTGATGATCCTATATTATGTAAGGAATACTAGGATTGAGATATGTGTTGCATCGTTTATGTTGCAACATCCTCTACTCATTATTTCTCGAATTGTTGTTGCATATACGACATTCTTTTGATTTCTTGAGGGGTCAGAGTACTACTTTTCATGATGAACATAACCCTTCATGTGTCAGAGGAAGAGCAAAATATCTTGTTGATTCATGGTGGTAGTTGCACTCTGACATTTGTTCTTATCATTGCTTCGAGGATGAAGCATCTGAAGGGGGGGTGATTTGGAACATATCCAAGTATACACTAGATATATATAAAGCCCTGGTAGTTGTTTCTTAGGTTGTGGTCTAGTGGCAACATGGGGTGGTTTCTATATATATACAAAGACCTAGTAGTTGTTTGTTGGGTCATGGTCTAGTGGCAACGTGGGTGGTTGTTGTGATGAAGATCCAGGTTCAAATCTTGGTAGGCTTGCCCTCACCTTGCATGGTGGATGGCCAGATGTGGCCTTATTGTGACTCTATTGCATTGATTATAGCAGCCTAGTTGCCAAATTTGTATCGGCCTGTGTGTATGGAGACTTAGCATTCGGGTTGTGGATGTAAGTACAGCCTAGCCGTCGAAATTAAAGCCTTCGAGCTGACCAAACTTGATTGTGTTTTAATGGTTATTTTAGATTTTAAGCCTTAGTAAATTAATATATTAGTAGGCACATCTTTGTAGGGTCACAACTTCATCATGGCCCATCGATTCAATGTTATGTGAAGAGATCTAATTGTTCAATTGTATTAATCACTTTCTTATCAGTTTGTAATATTTTATTTTTTATGGATTACTTGGGTTTGCCCATTTTCTTATAATTTAATGATGGCTCCTCATGAATACCACGAGGTACTTCACAAAAAAAACTACCATGAGTGAATTTCTGATCAGATTTCAGGTCTAATTCGGGTTAGAAAATTGGTGTACTCTCATCCACAGTCATAATGCACATCACGACTGTTGTTACCTTCTTAGAGGTCACATTGAGTAGTGTATAAGCCTCATGTGGGTCACTGTGAGTAGCAAACATTAAGTTCTTACATTGAGCATCTAATTTGTTTTTCAACTTTTCCCCTTTCAGAATTAAAACATAAGTGATAGATCCAAAATTTTGAGGTGAGAAAAGGCTTTCTTCTTCTTTTTTTCAGGTTACACTGCCCGGGGAAAACCCCTGATTACTTCCCCTCATTTCAAGGATGGTGCCCAGGGTAAACCCTAGAATCCCCAGGGCACAAGGCCGATCAACAACAGGGCTCAAAGCCATTACAACGATATAATTGTTAAGAGCTCAACGTGTCACTTGTGGGAATTGAACTTGGCTGGAGAGGATAACAATCATTCCTCCAACCACTTGAGCTAAACCCAATTGACAGACATAAGGCTTTCTTCTTGACCCAAGCCTCCTCTATGAAGACCTCCTGTACTGCTTTTGTAGGGCACCTATTGAGGAAATATATACAACAGTATGTACTGCTTCTGCCCAATTTTTATTGGCACCACCCTACACTCCAACATAAAGAAGGGAAGGATAACAATCATTCCCCCCAACCACCCGAGCTAAACCCAATTGACAGACAAAAGGCTTTCTTCTTGACCCAAGCCTCTTCTGTGATGATCTCCTGCACTGATTTTGTAGGGAACCTATTGAGGAAATATATACAACAGTATGTACTGCTTCTGCGCAATTTGTATTGGCACCACCCCACACTCAAACATAAAGAAGGCCATTTCAATAACTAGGATTTCTTCTCTCCACAACTCTGTTCTATTGGGGATTATTTGGAGTAGAAAATTGCCTCTGAATGCCTTTTTGCTTATAGAAATCATAAACCTGTTAGATTTGAATTCACCTCCATTATATATCCACAGGGCCTTAATATTTCTACTAGATTCCTTCTCTACAGGTTTAAAGACTTTGAAATCCACCAAAGAATCATGATTTGTTTTAAGAAAACAAACCCATATCTTCTTGAAAGATCATCAACTTGCAATACGAAATACCTTACACTAGATACAGAAGTTGTCCTAGCAGGACCACAAATATTACCATGGACAAGATCAAAACACCTTTGGCTCTGCAGGCTTTCCCATCATCAAAGATGTTTCTTGCTAGACAGGCTTCATTGGGTTCATCCTTCTCATAGATATTTGGCAGACCAAGGACCATTCTACCCTTTGTTAGTAAGGAATGGTACTAAAAATTCAAATGCCCATACCTTCCATAAATCACTGATGATGTTGTTACTAATTTTGTTGTTGGTCATCATAGCATGTGCTTCTGCCACTTCATTACCCACAATTCTGTACAAACGTTGCTCCTTTATCCCTGATGCAATCTTCTTATTGCTCCTTTTATGAATTAAAAAGTATCTTTCTTCCTGAAAGATCACATCCAAAACTGGATTATGCTTTGTAATTTCAGTAACTAAATGCAGATTTTTTCTCGAATCAGGGATGTAAAATACATTCTTAAACATGGGGGTCTTAACTCTTATTTTTATCTGCACATCACCATGCCCTTTTACAAAACGGTCCCTCATCTCACCCACAAATCACCATTTGAGACTAGGTTATGTCTTCCACAAACTCAACAATCCAGTCACTCTTGTTAGTCTTATGCTTTGAATGTTCAGAATCAAAGAACTAATCCGCGAACTTACCTCTTGACTAAGATGAAACAAACACATATAATTCTTCTTTATGTTTTACAACATTGGCCTGCTTCTTTCTCTATTGTGCATGGTTGCGTTGCCCATCCCACAATTTTTTTCTACAACCTTTCTTAATATGACCAAATTTACTACAATAATAATGTTTCACATTATTTACTGATTTACCTGAACTAGAAGGCTTGCCACTGGTGCTATTATTGTTGGGAAATGGGGTGGAACACGACATGAAACAGAGAACAGAGAACTGCAGATAATCGAAGAGGAACAAAATAATTTGAAGATAAAGGTGGTGTCTAAAGACACCATTACAACACTTAAGCAAAGCGCACTGTGATCAGAACGTCACAGTGCATGTTGCACATCTTGATCCACATGATCTATTGCACTATCTCCTTGATCTTTTGATGACCCAAGGGATCTCCTTTTTATAGCCTCAAGATCTAACCAACTTCCATAGAATCCGAAAGATCTTGTCCACATGTAACCATCGGCTGTTAGAGTTGACTCTGTCAAGTCGGCTCAACAAGGATGCTTGACCTGACCGCCTACTCATCCAACTCGTAGTCGATTGCTGGGCCAGTCGATCCACAGCCCGACTATCTTTGACTGCTGGTCGATTGTCTCACTGACAGGCACATTTACTACTCGACTGACTGGTGTAGTGTGTTGGTCGATCGCCCGACCAACTGTATCCAGATGTAGATAGACCTCTCGACTGATTGAACCTAGGAGATGTGTGATGAACCATCAATGCTTGATGTTCCAACAGTTATTTCCCTCTTGCTTCTGATTCCTTTGGTCCCTAATCTTTGCTGCAAAGACACTTGCAGATGCTCTAGTGCTTCTTTCAAATTGTTTTTTCCATTGGTCCTTCTGCAATAACTGACTAGACAACTTCTCAAATGTTATGTTAATTGATTCCAAAGCAGCATTCAGAGTATCAACAAATGGTTTCCTTCTGCCCTTCTTCCTCACCTCTGATTTGCATCAAGTATTGAATCAACTGGTGCTTAATCTTAGATATTAGGTATATACTAATATAGATTAGTTGCATAAATTGATCTTTCATGCTCCTCTGATCTTTTTGTGCATTGTTTTTCCATAGATCATAGATGGATATTTTCTATCACAGAAGTTTGATCTTGCATTTACATTACCAGATCTTTAATTGTTTTCTTATTTGTTGGTATCTGTTTTTGCAATCACCTGAATTCACTATGAAAGACCATTGAGTTAGATGTTTATGGAAGTAGTTTGTAGTTCAGTTTCCTGAAAATGTGGACTTCATCTAAATTGTACTTGCAAATGTGTTTGAAATTATGCAGGTTAATCGGTTGAAAGATGCAATGACACAGATATATGAAAAATTGCAGGTATTTTGTTTTGTTTTCTGATGGATAATGAAATTAAGTGGGGTTCTTTGATCACATTTTCTGATCTCTAAAATTTATCTCTAATACGAAGTAGCTATATTAGTGCATTTTTCTCTGAATTCATGTTCCAATTTGTGAGCTGTGGCAACTGTTTTTCCATGAAGTGTTAGATAGCAAAACTAATAAGCAATGTATAGTTCCCAAGATGAAGATTTGCCTAGATGTATATTGAATTTCAAATAATATATAAAGCAGTTTTGTTCTTGTTAAGAGAAGGATTTACCACTCTTTTGTGTACCAAGTTGCTTCTTATCACAAGTGGTAATTTGGTTTGGTTTTATTTACTTAAGTCAAGTAAGGATTCGGTACAGTCAGAATTTCGTCACCAAGTTTCTTTGCTCATACAACCTATGCTTCAGGTCTGTTCTGGTTCAGCTAAGTATTGTGTTTTATATTGTTGTATAATCTTACCTTTGCTTTCATATTTAATTTTGATATCTACATTTTCCATGATTATGAATTTGAAGTATTTTTGTTTCTTGATTTTTGTAGCTAATTGTATAATAAAATTCCTAATCAGATAAGTATAACTAATTCCTCTCACAATTTCAGGCTTTAGATGCAGCTTTTGCACATCATGAAGCCGAACTACAAAAGAAATCTTCCAAGAGTTCTCAAAAGGTCAATGGAGTTATTTAATGTGATTTTAGAACCTGTTCTTGAGCAGGAAATCCATTTTCTTATATTCTTGGTCTTGGGAAAAGTTTAATCTATTGTATTTCTCATGCACATTAATCGATAAGCTTTGTCTCATCTCAAATTTGCACTTATTTTCTTCTCCATTAATATTAATGATCTTCCAAATGATGTGGTTGAGCATTGGTAGTTTTGTCTGACATCATCTTTCATTATAACATGCCAGAGAGATATGAGCTGTCTTCTTTGAAGAAACTTCCGCAGCTTGGCTAAAATTTTGTAGGGTTCACCATCTTTGGTTAACAATATATGCAGTGTTTGAAGCAGGAAGAATTCTTTCATATCCCATTTGAAACTGGTTCGAGTGGGAAAAACCTTGTAAACATTTGTCTGTTGTGGATGGAGAAAACTCCTGTGGCTTTTTGCATGATCAAACATCCCAGTGTAATACTGCAGGGAGAATGAATGCCATAATGATTTCTGTGCTACTCTACATATCATTTAGGTTCAAATTATGATTTTGCTACCCACAAATTTTAGTATATATGTATTGCTAAGATTCTTCAAAAAGTGCTTCAGAAGCTATACTACAAAATGTCTAGTTCAAAAAATGGAGAGCATACTAAGAACATATCCATTTGAATACAGGCTATAAGGCATTCATTCCTACACAGCATTTGTAATCAGGATATTGTCAAGGACCAAATGATTCATGGAACCATCTTTTACCTAAATTGTGTTGTCCTCTCTTGCACATTGAGTACATATGTATTTTCTCTCCTTGTCATTAATGTCATTGCCATGCTTGTATTGGGTTATAGGACTAGTCACGAGAGAAACCATCCTCTGATATGTGTAGTACCATGTTTTCTGATTGATAGTGTCAATTACTTCATTTACGATGGAGTTTGATATGACACATGTTAAGAAATAGAACACGAGACAAGACACAAAAACTTCGTGGAAAAGGCCTTGAGCCATATTCTTCACATTTCAATATTCATTCCAATGATACAATTTTATAGTGCATGAATACAACCACCTCATAAACTAGATTTGCTCTCACACCGACACCTCATCAAGAGATTAGACAAGGAGCAAGCAAAATACAATCTAATACACACTTAGGATAAAAATTGTATCATATAATGTGAAATACAATAAGGTGGTGTAGGACTTCATGATTGTATAGGGAGTCACAAGCTAACAATCCCCCCTTCAATCATAAGTTCGAACAAGAATACTAGCAAGGCAGTAAGAATTGGTATCATCTCCAAATCTTCAATATGAAACTCTTGCACTGAGCCTCGATGAAGTTCTGCTTGAAAAATGACAAATCGGGAAGCTGAAAACTCAGAATTTGGAAAATCCCATTGTGTAAACATGTGAGCTAGAATACCTGCAATTGTTCATTGATGTGAACTCCAATATTTGATGAGTGAATCAAGAGAAGTGAATCAACTGCAAGTTTGAAACATCCCTGGAAATGCTTGACAACCCAATCAACAATGCAGATGGATCTAGTTGTTCCCTGTTAGATCAAATGACAATCTAGGTGAACATAATGTCCACAAAATTGCTCTAAGAAAATGACACACAAATAGTGTCAATCAATATCCTAATCATTAATTTGAATTTCTATGTATGATTCAATTGAACTATAATTCTACCAAATAGCAATTGAGTAGTAAACCAAGTGTCCTGCTAGAACTTCTCAAATCTTGAATCAATCATCATGTTGAGATCAAACTCAAACAATTAATGGATGATGCATAAAATATGACAAGTGAAAAAAAACTCAAAAATGTCTAATTGGGAATTTATCACAAGTGATGAAATCTTTGCAATGCTCTTGTTGATGTTGTCGTCACCCATTTGACTTTTTTTTGGTCTAAGTTTGCCATCTACAAACTATTGTTTCCCGTTTGTCAATTTTGTTTTTTGTCGGAACTTGAAGTTTGGCAATCATTATCAATATTCCTTCATTTGTCTACTGAAAGGTGAGAAGTCATGGGTTTTCTTGTGGGTTACCCTTAACCAATTCATCAGTATAACTTGGTGGTTCCAGTTGACCACTAACCATTTTTACTTCATTTGGTGGTTTCAGTTTATCACTAACCATCTTTACTCATTAATGTACTCCCCCCCTTAATGTGCAAGAGAGTTTTATCAATGTACTCCCCCCTTTGAGGTGCAAGAGAGTACCATTCTCATTTCATTTGTGTACATCCCCCTTATAAGGTGCAATGAGAAAAGATTGAATGGCTATCTACTGCAAGATGTATCTTTACTCAAGAGAGAATTATGTGGTCACATTGATATAATTACCTAGTTGTTGATGACCGTTGCTAATGATTGATCCATTCATAGTGAATCTTTAATCTTGTAGGTTTATTTAGTGTGGAGCATATGTCTGATGAATGATTATGCTTGCCGCAACGCTAACAAGGATAGAGATCAAAACATTGATCATCCATATGACCAACACGATGACAATGTTGGCACTTCATTTTGATGTTGATTTGGAATTGGTGAAGTTGAAACTTCTTGAAGGAATCTTGCACTGTTGAAATGGATTGCTTTGGGATCATCTGGAATATGAAAAGTTAGTTCCTTATCATATCCAAGTTTTGTTTTGTGTTTGTTGTTTATGATTTCTTCCCAAGCTTTGAGAGTGGACATGGAAAGAGTGTGCTAGACTTGTTTATGAATAAGTCCATACTCATCTGTGTTGAATTTTCACTATGCTAGGCTCCAACATGAGGTTTATTTCAATTTTAGTATTTACTTGAACCATAGAAAAATGTAGCCACACCATTAACAATTGTTGCAATAACCAAGGTCACAAGAAGAAATGCCATGCACAAGAACACAAGAAATATCATGGGAAACTCTTCTCAACAAGGGAAGAAAACCCAACAATCCTTTGTTATATTCTCAAGAGAAAGCACTCCCACACCATAGACCTAGCACACAAAAGGGTGCTCTCAAAAAACAAGAAGGCTAGCACCCAAGAGAGGTGTGCACTTCAGCCCTAGAATGTGTACTTGCTGAAATTTCCAAAATCACATGTGTTTTTTGTGTTTCCTCAATGGAGAAATCACCTTTATTTATATTAGATTGGACACATCAAAAGTGGTGTCTATTGGCACAACAGGGCCAACTTCAATAACTCATAATATAATTAATAATTGCAATATTAATTATCTTTTACAATAATCATTAATTATCTTTCACTTTATGGTGGGGTTGACCTGTACCCTTTACATCACAATTAGGGTTACATGTAAATCTAACTCTTAGACAATATAGCAAGGAATCTCACACACCCACTAGTGCTCAACCACTAGGGGCACGTCCACTTGTGCTCCGCCACAGAGACGTCCAACTCAACAGATCTCTATCTCACCGAGTTTCACAGGAGAATCATCTGGACACACACCCACTAGTGCTCAGCCACTAGGATCACGTCCACCCGTGCTCAGCCACAGGGACATCCTACTCAACCAATTTTTATCTCACTGAGTCTCATATGAGAATCATCTGGAGTACCACATCGTCTCAACTCTCTACACAAAGGAGAACAATAAACTCATTACATGGACTCCTTCACCCCTCACAGGGGTACACATTGTTTCATCTCAAATGACACACCCATCTCATGGGAATCTTTCCCACACAAGGGCACACAACGTTCCATCTTCGTCTCAGAGAGAAGAGACACACCCATCTCATGGGCATCTTCCCCACACAGGGGCACACAACATTCCATCTCCGTCTCAGACACGCCCATCTCATGGGCTCTCTCACAGGCCGACTCACTCAGTCTGTGTCCTAGAGGATGTCTCTCACAACTGTAATCATCAACACTCCCTCTCAACTAGGGATGCATTCTCCACCAGGCCAAGTCTCTCACGGAAGTACTCGAACTTCACCTTGGCAAGCAGTTTGGTGAAGATATTTGCAATTTGCTCATGTGTAGGAAGGTATTGCACGTGTACTGCTTTCCTTTCCACCATGTCTCTGATATAATGATATTTTATCTCAATGTGTTTCGATCTATCGTGAAACATAGGGTTCTCAGAGAGCTTCACACAGATCTGGCTATCACAATGAATAATGGTAGGATCCATCTCATGATCAAATAAATCTGTCAGGAGCTTGCTTCGTGGACTGTCACACTCAATGTTATATATGCGATACTCAAGGGCACAGAGCTATGTTTCCTGCTGCACCAGGAAACCATGGCAGACTCCAAGGTAAAACAACAGTCGAATGTGCTCTTTCGGTCCACTGTGTTTCCTTCCCAATCTGCATCGGCATATCCCTGCAAGCTCAAGTCTACACTGGAGGCATATCTTAGGCCATATCCAATTGTGCCTCGTAAATATCTCAATACATGCTCTGTTGCTATCCAGTGAGTCTGTCTCGACTGACTCATGAACTGACTAAGTACATTCACTACATAGCATATATCAAGTTTGGTGTTAATCAGATACATTAGTGATCCAATCAACTGTCGGTACAAATGTGGATCAATCTCTCCTGAATCACTAGAAGCATCATTGATTTTCTTCAAATCCATCACCATCGATGTAGGCATGGATTTGCACTTTGTCATACCGAATTTCTTCAATAAATCCACTGTATATTTTCCTTGACTTAGAAAAATCTCATCAGTCCTCTGCCATACTTCTAGTCCCAAGAAGTAGTGCATCATACCTAGATCCTTCATCTCGAATTTAGAAGTCAATGCTTGTTTGCATTCAACAATAAGTCTTTCTGAACCAGTAAGGAATAAATCATCTGCATATAGGACAAGATCAGACACTCATCACCAACAATATGATAATATAGGTTTGGATCAAAAACACTCTTGTTGAAGCCTAAACTCATCAAGAATCCATCCATTTTCTCATACCAAGCACAAGGTGCTTGCTTTAGTCCATACAGAGCTTTCTTCAACCTGCACATATGAGATTTCTCGTCATGTATCACGAATCCCTCTGGCTACTTGATATAAACTTCTTCCTCAATCTCACCATTGAAAAAGATTGTCGTTACATCCATCTGATGTAGTTAGTGTAATGATAGTATGGATGGAAGTGTATCGGGCTACTGGAGCAAATGTTTCATCATAGTCAACTCCCTCTACTTGTGAGAATCCTCTGGCTACAAATCTCGCTTTGTATTTCTCAACACTTCCATCAATTGCATGCTTGATCTTATGGATCCACTTGGAAGTCACTACAGACTTCCATTCTGATCTCGGAACAATATCCCATACATCATTCTTTAAGATGGACTGATATTCTTTTGTCGTGACATCTTTCCATACCTGCTCATCTGTCGCTTCTCCATGACATGAAGGCTCAGAATCAATGATGTGGTTCATGGCTGAAAGTAGCTCGAAAATCTTTTTGGTCTCTTGCTCTCTCGGGATGTGCCTTGAGGGGTTGCATGTCCCTCTGCCTCCAACAAAGTTTTTCGAGCCCAAGCAGGCCTTTTATGCCCTACTGCAATATCTCTGGGGATATCAACTAGAGCAACTTGATCAATTAGAATAATGTATGTCTCCCTCTGAACTGTTGAAGGGGGAGAAGGTATTGTCTCACTGTCAATCTCCATATGAGATTCTTTGGATCTTTGAAAAGGCTATCTCTTCTTCAAAGATAACATCTCTGCTTATCTCAATTTGTCTCTGACTAGGGATGTAGATTCGTTATGCCTTCGAGGATTCACTGTATCCCACAAATGTACCCTTTCTCCTTGAAGGGTCTAGCTTGGATCTCTTATCTTTGGGTACATGAAAATATACTGGGCACCCAAATATCCTGAAGTGTCCAATCTCAGGATTCACTACGGTGAAGGCTTCTTTGAGAGTTATGTTCTTCAAAATCTAGTAAGGACTTATGTTTTGAACATATATTGTTGTCATGCAAGCTTCTGCCCACAGATTCATAGGTAGACTTTGATCATGTATCATTGCTTTGGTTGCTATAATGATCATTTTGTTCTTCCTCCTCAAATAGTTGACTCCCTCTGAAGTCTGAAGGATAAACATCTTCCTTTGTTGTTAACCTACTTGGAACAAGAAAACAAACGAAAGTAAACAAGACAAGAATATCTCCTAGAGGAGAATAATGAGTACATCTATAGAATCAAAACAATTAAAGGATTGTTTTCATAGCTACAACGCCTACTTGTAATGTAGCAAGTTTAGAGACATGATGATTAAAACAATCAAACCTGGAGTCTTCACTTCTAGTGTGTTGTTCCTTTGAATCTACTGAGATCCCTCTGGATCCTGATTGCAACAAAGGTTCCTTCCTCCTGCAAGTACCCTCATGACAATGATACAAATAATATATACAAGTGCATACCTGAGAGTGTTGATATGATTTCTCCAATTGGCACCTAGTTGATCTCTGATCTCTGACATCTTCATGAAGAAGATAGCAACAGTGTCACCTTTTGTCATCTTGATATTTTGAAGCTGGCATGAGTAGATGATTATCTTCCTTGCCTTGATGTCATCTTCCTTCCTTTTTTCCTTCTCTTCATCGATAGTTGTCTCTGGTAAAACTTTTTGTATTGTCAACAATAGATCTTCCTCTTCAAGAGTGATCTGAAGTCTTGACTTCCAGGAACTGAAGTTGCTTGATCCATCAAGCTTATCTTCCACCAAGGTTTTGTTCTTCATATTTTCAGATTCTTCACAAACCCTTGCCAACTGGGCTAGAAAACCTAATGGCTAGGCTAGGCTAAAAAACTTAGGTTTTTTTAGACTTATGACTGCGAACAATAAGCCTTGAAAGTCATAAGAACATTGGTAAGCTTGAAAGGCTTTTTCAATGAGCTGCAGAAACCCTAAAACCAAAAATCTGCAGAAAATTATGAAACCCTAGAAACCCTAGGGCCAAAAATTCAAAATGCTCGGAAATGCAATCTGAAGCTTGTTGGAGGTGCGCTGAAAGAGGTCATACACTACTATACAATTTTTAGCCCCATCGTCCAAGTATAAGGTGTTGAAACACCTCAAAAGAGAGGGTCGTACAGATTTTCTGAAAACCCTAGGAGGGTTGTACGGTTCTGCAAAAGAGGAGGACAATTTGCTTGAAGCTTGTGCAATGGGTTCTTCAAGACCTATGCTTTGAAACCATGTTGAATTTTCACTATGCTAGGCTCAAGCATGAGGTTTATTTCAATTTTAGCATTTACTTGAACCATAGACAAATGCAGCTACACAATTAACAATTGTTGCAACAACCAAGATCACAAGAAGAAATACCATGCACAAGAACACAAGAAATATCCTAGGAAACCCTTCTCAACTAGGGAAGAAAACCCAACAAACATTTGCTATATTTTCAAGAGAAAGACCTCCCACACCATAAACCTAGCACAAAAAATGGTGCTCTTATAAAACAAGAAGGTTAGCGCCCAAGAGAGGTGCGCACTTCAGCCTTAGAATGTGTACTTGCTTAAATTTCCAAAATCACATGTGTTTCCTCAATGGGGAAATTACCTTTATTTATACTAGATTGGACACATCAAAAGTGGTGTCTATTGGCACAACAGGGCCAACTTCAATAACTCAGAATATAATTAATAATTACAATATTAATTATCTTTTACAATAATTATTAATTATCTTCCACTTTATGGTGGGGTCGACCTATACCCTTTACATCACAATTAGAGTTACATGTAAATCTAACTCTTAGACAATATAGCAAGGGATCTCTCACACACACTAGTGCTCAGCCAGTAGGGCACGCCCACCTATGCTCCGCCACATGGACGTCCAACTCAACAGATCTCTATCTCACTGAGTCTCACAAGAGAATCATATGGACACACACTCACTAGTGCTCAACCACTAGGATCACATCCACCTGTGCTCAACCACAGGGACGTCCTACTCAACAGATCTCTATCTCACTGAGTTTCACAGGAAAATCATCTGGAGTACCACATCGTCTCAACTCTCTACACATAGGAGAACAATAAACCCATTACATAGGCTCCTTCGCCCCTCACAGGGGTACACATCGTTTCATCTCAAACGACACACCCATTTCATGGGCATCTTCCCCACACAGGGGCACACAACGTTCCATCTATGTCTCAGAGAGAAACGACACACCCATCTCATGGGCATCTTCCCCACACACGGGCACACAACGTTCCATCTCTGTCTCAGAGAGGAACGACACGCCCATCTCATGGGCACACCCAACTCATGGGCTCTTTCACAGGCCGACTCACTCAGTTTGTGTCCTGGAGGATGTCTCACGCCGCTGTAATCATCAACAATCTGAAACTACATCTTAAGTTGTTTCATTGAGTTGATTCTATGATCACTGTTGATTGGAATCATTATCAAATTCAAAAATTGGGTTATTTTGAAGGACTAGGTCAGAATGTTGAAGATACTTTAGTTGGAGTTCACCATGAAGAAGTTGTGACAGAGTTTGAAGAAGTTCAACTTTGTCTTGTGAAACTTGCAAACAATTTAGAACAGATTGAAGAGTTCCTTTGTGGATTGTGATTGTGTTGTCTTCAATAGTGAGTATTAGAGTGTTCAATAACTATTGATTCTTGACTTTGATCCATTTGAAACACTGAATGTGACCTCCTTGTGTAGGCAAGTATAAAAATGTGATTGACTTGACAAAAAAGAGGGCTTCATGTAAATCCACCATTTCACAATAAGATCCAACAATTTCAATTTAGACTAAAAAATTGGAGGGTGTTGGGTTCAACCTTGAATGTACTCAACAATTACAATGCACTTCAATTCTAATTTGATTTGACACTTACACAAACCATTGCAAGTACCAAATGTTGAGTATTGGAATTAATGTTGATGTGATTGACAACTAGATTGCTTTGTAGCTACTTGATTACATGTGTTTGATTGGCATTAATTTGTGCCTGAATTGCATTAAGTTGTCTTGTACTCAATTTGTGTATGGTTGTATGACAAATTACAAGTATGATTTCAACATGTCAATACTAGATGTAAGACACCATCAGACAATCAAATAAGTCATCCACCATACACGTGCCGAAATGTCCTTAGACCCCCTTATTATGATTTTGGGAAAAGTCTAAGACACATGAGCCAAATAAAAAATATGATTTTATTATCTTTCTTGAAACCACAAAGATGTATAATGAGAGGGATACAAGGATATCCATGTACCAAGATCTGTCTCAACTTTCAAACCTTCAACCTTTTGCATATCACATTGTTTCTCCTTTTCAAAAAGCAAGTAGAGGGCATTGTATACACATTTATAAGTAAAAATTATTTGTCCTTGAACAAATGTTTTAAAGTTTCCTTTTCCTAATTTCAAAAAGACACAAATATCATGAACCTTGTTGAAAGTCATTACAACAACCTCAAACTAACACCCAAGTACACAAGTTTCACCTCACTTTTCAATAATTCATATAAATAAAATTCATACTATGAAATTTTGATAGAATTTAACTAAGAAAACTCATATTCAAACCTCCACATCACATTTGGTGTCGAGTTGTAGAGGAACTCGGCCTCTGTTTTCATTGTTGGTCATGTTGATTAAGGTTGGTTGTCATTGATGTCAACCCTTGAAGAAATCTCGGTCGCACAAAGGTTTGGGTAATGGACCCAAGTTCGTTTGATGTAAAGATGACTCATTATTGTCTTGTCGTGGTTGATAAGAAGTACAAATGGATGAACTCCAAAGTGGTCCCCTTATGGTGAAAGCCCTCATGGGAAGACACTTTGCGGATTGAGTTATCCTAGAGGTATGGTTAGAGAACCCATGCTTAATTGTGGAATAATGAGACGAAGGTCAGTGAATTTGTCAGTGAAACTATCCTAGATTGATAGTGTTTGTCATGCCATTTTCGATGGTATGTGGAACGTCACATAACTCCTCACGGTTAGAGAGTTATGGCAATGTGAAGTTGGAGGACCCTCATGAGTCATATAGAAGCCCCTAAAAGTCAAAGTGTTTGCAAAAAAAATTATTTTAAATGGAGAACTCCCTAAAATATGGAAAATGTAATGCTACATGAAAGTATAAATAAGACGCAAAGCTCTCTCATGAAATCACACTTGAACACATTGAATATCTTTTGTTGTGTAAGGCTTATTGAAAGTACTCATTGATACATCTGAAGTTGCGAAAGTCTGAGGTAGTACAAAGGGTTGATGATGAAATTCTCGAAATTATAACGAATACAAAAAACCCTATTTTCTGAGGCGTACACGGGCTGGTTGTATATAAGGTGCGTAGATACTGAGGCGTATGTGGGTTGGCTGTGTATAGGGTGCGTATATGTTGGCAAAGCCATGAAACTTGAGAAGATGAAGTTGCAAAGGTTCTAAATTCCGAGATCAAGCTCCCTGAAAGGTTTCTAGTGCTCAGATACATCATATCTATCCATTGATTCAAAATGTATGTCTTATTTCTATGAATAGTTGGATTTTGATGTATGCATGAGAAATGGTTATGGAAATTTGAAGATTCTCCCTAGAGAGACTAGTGGTTGTATGGGATCTTCTGCATAAGTCAGATCTACAGAGATACAGTGTTGGTATATTTATCATTGATACTTCTTGTTGAATCACATCTTGTATTTCTTGGCATATGGCTAAGGTTTTTTGTTGTACAGGGTTGAGAGATTATATTTGTGAAGTGGTTGATGTATTGAGAGGTTGAATATCAGAAAGGGTTTGATGACTAGATCATGTGAGGATTATTATACTTATTCATGATTACACACACCTATATGGTACTTGACTAGAGAGAGATATATATTCTTTGGGTAAAGGTTGTATATGAGGATGCATGCACAGGGTACAATTACAGGTTGGATACAGTGACAGGTTACAGATCTATGTGAAAGAAGTTATAGAGGGTTAGAAGTTTTCAAGAGAAAGGAAACCCTAGTTCTCAGAAGGTATACGCAGGTTGCATAACAGTTTGGTCGTGTACATGTGTGGGTTGCATAATAGATAGGGCACGTACATACGCGTGCTACAACACTACATACGCGTACCTGTTGTATTTTTTGTTGATACATGTTCAGTTCAGGTACAGATTGATTACAGGGCAGTTGTATAGGTTGGATACAGATCAATGGTACAGGTTGATACAGTTGTACATTGGTATATCTCACAGTGATAGTGTGATAGTGGTTCCATCATTCTACTTATATGTCAGGGCGGTTGGACAGGGCAAGGACAGGTGGTTATAGCTACCTTCTGGTTGTAGCCGGAGAACATAGGGGGTTGTAACCTCCTTCTAGTTGTAGCCAAAGAATTGGGGAGTTGGAGCTTCTTTCAGGTTGTATCCTGAGAAACTAGGGGGTTGGAGCCTCCTTCCAGTTGAAGCTGGAAAACAAAGGAAGTTGGTGCTTCTAATGAATGTAATTCTTTAAGACATATAAGAAAAAGTTTTTCGTGGTTTTCTCCCGCTTTGAGTTTCCACGTAAAACACGGGTGTATTGTGTATGTGTATGATTGTTCATTTGTTCATTGCTTATTTACTCTGCAGTTATTGGATGATAATGCTACATTGATATAACGCTTGAATTATATGGTTAAAAAATATTAGATTGCTCTATTACCGATTCACCGCTCCTCTCAGTAATCCAACAATTGGAATCAGAGTGGGTTCCTTCATAAATCAGTTTAACCACTAAAAGGTAGATCTTGGAGAGCAACAACTTGTATACAAATGGAATACCACAATTTAATGGACATAAGTATGCATTTTGGAGCATAAGGATGAAAACATACATACAGGCACAAGGATTTGAAATTTGACAATCAATTGTAGATGGATACACAACACCAACAGTTCCGTCAACAAATGACAAAGTAGTGAAACTCGGTCAAAATAATTCAAAAGCCAAAAATGCACTTCTTGATGGTGTTAGTGAAATGATATTCACCAAAGTTGCACATTGCAAATCCGCTAAAGAGATTTGGGACAAACTTCAAAATATTTATGAAGGAGATTCAAAAGTCAAAGCAACAAAGCTTCAAACTTGCAGAGGTCAGTTCGAACAACTTAAGATGAAGGAAAATGAGAATATTGCAGCTTACTTTTTACGAGTTGATGAAACAATAAATGCAATCATAGGATTGAGAGAAGAAATCAAAGAATCTGTAATTGTTCAGAAAGTACTAAGATCTCTTCCTATGAGATTTGACCCTAGATATCAGCACTAGAAGAAAGATTAGATCTAAACTCAATAAGCATGAACAAATTACATGGAATCTTCACAACATATGAAATGCGAAATGAACGAGAAAATCCAGATATAAAAGAAGCAGTCTTCAAAGCATCCAAAAGGTCAATGCAAAAGAGAAAGCAAAAAGAAGAACATAGCAGTAGCAGTGACGTCTCGGAAGATGATGAAAAAGTGGTCAACTTTGTCAAAAGACTAAACAAGGGAACCGACGGTAGGTATAGAGGTAAACTTCTTTTAATTTGTTTTAATTGTGATGGTATTGGTCATTTTGCTAACAAATGTCCTCATAAGAAAAAGAGAAATGATGAAGGTTACTGAAAAGACAAACAAACATATAAAGGCAAAAGAATCACAAAGAAAGTTTTCAAGAAAAGCTTATGCACCAAAGAATACATCTCATCATCAGATGAAGATGAAGTCAGTGACAGTGAGACAGAAAGAGTTCTATTCATGGCAATAGAAGACTCTGATAAAGAAGACTATGAAGAAGAATATGAAGAAGTCGAAGAAGAAATTGAAGAGGTAGAAGTTGACTATTGAGAAAAATTAATGTGTGCCATAGAAGTTATCAGAAGATAAAAGAAGAAAAACAAGAAACTACAAGCGAAACTAGACAATAAAGAAGACACTCAAGAACTAGAACAAATGATCATAAATTTGAAGGTTCAAATAGAAGAAGATAAAAGAATTGAAGAGGCACTCAAAGAACAACTAGAAGAAAAAGACAAGATCATTGGAAATTTGGAAGCAGAGATTGTCACATTAAGAAATGATCTTCAAAAGAAAAATATGCAGAACAACTCAAAAGTTTTGGATGACATTATCAGCAGTAAAAAATCTCATCATGACAAGTTTGGACTTGGATACAATTAGACAGAAAAAGGATCAAGCTCCAAAACAACGGAGCAAGAAACATGTCCAAAAATCTATGCACAAACAATCAAGGGGGGTAGGAAGATCTACAAGGAAGATTACATGGACACTCCTCCACCGAGAAGATTCAGATTTCATAATCAACAACCAACAGATAGGCCTCAGGAAGAAGAAGAATTCATAAGAGTACCTCCTTTCAAAAGATCTTCAACTTCCAGGTATCAAACTATTTTTTTTGGTTTATGTTATACATGTAATAATTTTGGACATAAAGTTGTGAATTGCAGAGTTAATAACAGGAACACAAACAACTTTGAAAGTCATACACAAAGGGGTTATCCAAGAAGGCCTAGTGAAACACAGAGAAGAAGTTACAACGAGTTTGAATCTTTGAGCACTGAAGGGGAATGTTACAAATGTAACAATTTTGGACACATGGCCAAAGATTGCAGAATGACAATCATTTCTAGAGAAACACAACAAAATAACAACAGTCACAGACAGGAACCTCAGAAAAGGACATGGACAATAAATCGGGATAATTTTAGCAATGAAGAATGCACACTCACTCTACAAGCCAAGCAGAAGAAACGTGGTTGGTATGTTGACAGTGGGTGTCCAAAACACATGACAAGTGATAGAGACAGGTTTCTTATATTACGAAAGGAAAGAGGTGGATCAATCCCCTTTGGAAATGATGATTCAACCAAAATCATTGGAAAAGGCACAGTCAGAATTGGGAACAAGAATACAAAGGCATAAAATGTTTTACTAGTAGAATATATGAAACATAATCTTCTAAGTGTGAGTCAAATGTGTGACCAAGGTCATAAAGTTAATTTCGATTCACAAGAGTGCGAGATAAGAAAAGAAGGTTTAGGAAAATTGATTGCTACATCTGCGAGAACTTCAAGCAACATATATGTGTTAAGTGGAATTGGAAATGAAAAGTGTTGTCTAGGAAAGGAAGATGAAAGTTGGTTATGGCACAGAAGAATGGGTCACATAAATTTTGATAACCTTGTCAAAGTCAGCAAAAGAGAAGTAATCAGAGAAATGCCCCAGATCATGAAACCAACCAACACTTTATGCAAATATTGTCAACAAGGGAAGCAAACAAAGACCAGGTTCAAATCAAAAGAATATTCAACGACAAGACCACTGAAAATTGTGCATACTGGTATAGTTGGACCAACTACAACAAAGGGCTTAAAAGGTGAGAGATACTTTATGTTATTAGTTGACGATTATAAAAGAATGACCACAGTTTGTTTTCTCAAGAATAAGTCATAAATTTTTGAAAACTTCAAGATCGACAAGGAAATGGTTGAAAATGAAATGGAATCAAAAATCAAATGCTTGAGATATGATAATGAAGGAAAGTTCACTTCAAAGGAATTTATGGACTATTGCAACAGTCATGGAATAAAAAGACAATTCTCTGTTTTTAGGACACCTAAACAAAATTGAGTTGTTTAAAGAAAGAACATGACAGTACAGGAAATGGCTCGAACAATGTTGATGGATTCCAAATTGACAGATATTTTTTGGACACAAGCAGTGCATGCAACAGTTCACATTCAAAACAGAGTAATGCTCAGAAACAACACTGACAAAACTCCCTACGAGCTATGGAAAGGAAGACCAGCAAATGTGAAGCACTTTAGATTTTTTTGAAACAAATGCTACATCAAAAGAGAAAATGGCACAATGGGAAATTTCAACTCTCGTGTGGACAAAGGATTACATGTTTGTTACTCAAGTACAAGAAAAACATACAAGTGTTACAACCTGAGATTGAACAAAGTGGTAGAAAGCATCAACGTAACAATTGATGAAACAAGTAGACAAGAATTAAAGGAAGAAGAAAATGAATCAATGGAACAACTTTACGAAAAAGAAACAAAAGTTGAAAAAGAAGGGGAAGACAAAGAGGATCCGACAAAAACAGAAGAACAAGTTAACCAAGTGACTCCAAAAACACCTAGCAGACGAGTACAAAAGAATCATCCTTCAGATCAGATTATTGGAAACAAAGATGCAGGAGTTGAGACTAGAAGATCTGTTCACTAGAACAAATGCACCTAGCACTCACATCTATGATTGAACCAACCTATTTTGAAGAGGCCAGCAAGGATGAATTTTGGAACAAAGCCATGGATGAAGAATTGGATCAAATAGAAAAAAATGACACTTGAGAATTGGTTCCAAGACCAAAGGATAAGAATGTGATCGACACAAAGTGGGTATACATGAATAAATTGAATGAAGATGGACAGGTTACAAGGAACAAAGCTAGATTGGTATGTAAAGGATATGCATTGGTTGAAGGAATCGACTTTGAAGAGACATTTGTTCCAGTTGCCAGAATGGAAGTAATCCAATTTCTTTTAGCTTATGCATGCTCCAAAAATATTAAAGTGTATCAGATGGACGTAAAATCAGCGTTTCTGAATGGGGAACTTGAAGAAGAAGTCTACATTGAACAACCAGAGGGATTTCAGTTGTCAGAGAACACATATTATGTGTGTAAATTAAAGAAGGCCTTGTATGGTGTAAAATAGGCTCTTAGAGCATGGTACTCCAGACTGGATAAATATCTACAACAGGCAGGGTTCAGAAAATGAACTGCAGACAACAACCTCTACATCAAGGTAAGTCAAGGTAATATTTTATTAATTGAAGTTTATGTTGATGATATTGTTTTTGGTAGTGATGATGACAGGTTAAGCCAGAAATTTGCAAAGGATATGTAGAATGAATGTGAAATTTCATTACTTTGAGAAGTATCCTTCTTTCTGAGACTTTAGATACGTCAAAGAAACCAAGGAATTTTTATTTCTCAAACCAAGTATATCAAAGAAATGCTAAAAAGGTTTGGAATTGAATATTGCAAATCAGTTATCACTCTCATGCAAACCAGTTGCAAGTTGAGCAAAGATGATGATTCAAAGTCTACAGATCAGAAGAAATACAGGTCAATGATTGGTAGCCTACTATATGTGACAGAATCCAGACCAGATATAATGCAGGCAGTTGGACAGGTGGCACGATTTAAAGCAGCACCAAAGGAATCACATGTATTAGCAATGAAGAGGATTTTCAGATATCTCAAAGGAACAAAAGAGTTTGGATTATGGTATTCAAAAGGAAAGGATCTATTACTTATTGCCTACACAGATGCAGATTGGGAAAGTTGTATTGATGACCGACAAAGCATTAGTGGAGCAGTGTTCTACTTGGGTGAGTGTTTAGTATCATGGCTAAGAAAGAAACAAACATCAATATCTTTATCCACAACTGAGACAGAGTATATTGCAACAACAACATGTTGTACATAGGTTCTTTGAATGAAACAAACTCTGACAGATATATAGGTTGAGTATGATGAGCCCATTCCAATCTATTGTGATAATACGAGCGTCATCATTATCTCAAAGAACCCGGTGATCCACTCCAAGATGAAGCACATTCCAATCAAGTATCACTTTCTACGGGAACAAGTTGTAGAAAAGAACATCAGAGTTGAGTATGTGGGCAAAAAAGAACAAGTGGCAGACATCTTTACAAAACCACTTCCACGGGAAGCCTTTGAGTATCTTCGCCAGAGACTCGAATTTATTTCTACTCCAAAATGAATGCTTATCTTATATGTATTATATTTACATGAGGAAGCACTATAAAGAGGACTGTTTAGGTAAGGAGATCAGTTTCAGGAAGAGTTCAGTCAGGGGGAGTATCCCCAAGGACAGTTCAGTTAGGGGGAGCAGCCCTAGATGGAAAGATACCTTTTCCATTGATGACAAAGGCGGAGAGATTTATCAGATGCAGAACACAGAGACATGGTTCCAGGGGGAGCAATTGTTACAGAGATGCAGAGGACAGAGGCATGGTTCCAGGGGGAGCATGAGTGATATGACTTCAGTATTGCATGACATGATTTCAGTATTGCATCAAAGTGTTTCCATCAATGCCAAAGGGGGAGATTGTTGACTAAGGTTGGTTGCCATTGATTTCAACCCTTGAAGAAAGCTCGATCGCACAAAGGTTTGGGTAATGGACCCAAGTTTGTTTGATGTAAAGATGACTCATTATTGTCTTGTTATGGTTGATACGAAGTACAAATGGATGAACTCCAAAGTGGTCCCCTTATGGTGAAAGCCCTCACGGGAAGATGCTTTGCAGATTGAGTTATACTAGAAGTATGGTTAGAGAACCCATGCTTAATTGTAGAATAATGAGATGAATGCCAGTGAATTTGTCAATGAAACTATCTTAGATGGATAGTGTTTGTCATGCCATTTCCAGTGGTATGTGGAACGTCACATAACTCCTCACAGTTAGAGATTTATTGCAATGTGAAGTTGGAGGACCGTCATGAGTCATATAGAAGCCCCTAAAAGTCAAAGTGTTTGCAAAATAAATTATTTTAAATGGAGAACTCCCTAAAATAAGGAAAATGTAATGCTACATGAAAGTATAAATAAGAGGCAAAGCTCTCTCATTAAATCACACTTTAACACATTGAATATCTTTTGTTGTGTGAGGCTTATTGCAATCACTCATTGATACATTTGAAGTTGTGAAAGTCTGAGGCAATACAAAGGGTTGACGGAGAAATTATCGAAATTACAACGAATACAAAAAACCCTATTTTTTTAGGCGTACGAGGGCTAGCTGTGTATAGGGTGTGTACATACTGAGGCGTACGCGTGATGGTTGTGTATAGGGTGCGTAGTTGGCAAAGCCATGAAACTTGAGAAGATGAAGTTGCAGAGGTTCTAAATTCTGAGATCAAGCTCCCTCAAAGGTTTACAGTGCTTAGATACATCAGATCTATCCATTGATTCAAAAGGTATGTCTTATTTCTATGAATAGTTGGATTTTGATGTATGCATGAGAAATGGTTATGGAGATTTGAGGATTCTCCCTAGAGAGACTAGTGGTTTCATGGGATCTTTTGCATAAGTCAGATCTACAAAAATACAATGTTGGTATATTTATCATTAATACTTCTTGTTGAATCATATCTTGTATTTCTTGGCATATGGCTAAGGGTTTTTGTTGTACATGGTTGAGAGCTTATATTTGTGAAGTGGTTGATGTTTGAGAGGTTGAATATCAGAAAGAGTTTGATGAATAGATCATGTGGGGGTTATTATACTTGTTCATGATTACACACACCTATATGGTACTTGACTAGGGAGAGATATATATGCTTTGGGTAAAGGTTATATAGGAGGATGCATGCACAGGGTAAAGTTATAGTCTGGATACAGTGATAGGTTACACATCTATGTGAAAGAAGTTACAGAGGGTCAAAATTTTTCAAGAGAAAGGAAACCCTAGTTCTCAAAAGGCATACGCAGGCTGCATAACATATAGGGCACGTACATATGCGTGCTGCAACACTACAGGTCGCGTACCTGTTGTATTTTTTGTTGATACTTGTTCAGTTCAGGTACATATTGATTGCATGGCAGTTGTACAAGTTGGATACAGATCAATGGTACGGGTTGATACAGTTGTACAGTGGTATATCTCACAGTGATAGTGTGACAGTGGTTCCATCATTCTACTTATATGTCAAGGCGGTTGGATGGGGAAAGGACAAGTGGTTGTAGCCACCTTCCAGTTGTAGCAGGAGAACATAGGGGGTTGTAGCCTCCTTCTGGTTGTATCCAGAGAATTGAGGAGTTGGAGCTTCCTTCAGGTTGTAGCCTGAGAAACTAGGGGGTTGGAGCCTCCTTCCAGTTGAAGTTGGAAAAAAAGGAAGTTGGTGCTTCCAATGAATGCAATTCTTCAAGACATATAAGAAAAAACATTCTGTGGTTTTCTCCCGCTTTGGGTTTCCACGTAAAAATCTGGTGTACTGTGTATGTGTATGATTGTTCATTTGTTCATTGCTTATTTAATCTGCAGTTATTGGATGATAATGCTACATTGATATAACAATTGGATTATATGGTTAAAAATGATTAGATTTCTCTATTACCGATTCAACCCCCCCCGCCCCCCCCCTCTCAATAATCCAACGGGTCATCCCCATGATAGTGAAGCAATTGTCATTCAAATGATAATGCCTAGATGTCTAGGTGCCCACCTTCCAGTGGATCCTCCTGTACATATTTAGAGTGAAGCCACAAAGTGCACCAAGGAAACATAATTCATGTATAACACGGGAGACAAGATTCAATCACAAAGATTCAAGCACACATGATTTGGTCATAGGATTCAAGTGCATAAGATTTGATTCATTGACAATGAGCAATGTTCTTGTCAGTGATGCATGTTCTGCACTTTGTGGTGTGTTGTTGAACAATATTTCTTGAATGCAACTTAGATAATTCCTAGAACTTCATTGTATTTGCCTCAGATCTAGGGAGATTTCTTTGACATTGGGCATATTTGCAATTTGGATCGTATGATAGATTCGATCCTTCAAATCTCAGAGCCAACGTCCCACATTCTGTCAAATAGATTTCAGTGCAATGGAATGGCTACCATTGCTTTGAAAGAATGTACCCTTCTCCGTTTTTTTAAACAATCATGGACTATGTGTATTTTTTGAAAAGGATCTTGATATGCATGTTACGAGAGTGATCTACAATTTGCAATATATTTAATAAATAACTCACATTATAAATAAATAAAAAAGGAATGAAATGATTAATAAACCTGTGTGCATTGGCATTGGGCTTTTGTGAACGATACATCCTTGTTTGTAGATCTGCTAGAACTTTATTGTTGATGGACACCACCTTTATTAACTTATATATTCAACCTTTCATGGAGTTATTAAACCTCATTTCATCATTGTATTATCATGCCCTTTAGACCATAAGAGATTTGATACCATGTTAAGAAATAGACATAAGACAATGTTATAGCGCAAGTTGTAGGTTGGGAAAAGCATGACCCAACCATAAGGAAAGTGTTATAACTTGGGAACCCTACACCCAATGTCACCTCGATGTAGGTCCCGCACTTCAAGGGTGACTAGGCCACTTTAGGGAGGCGATATCGATGACCTTAGGGGGATTGCAATGGAGATGAAGATAGATGGAAGTGATATCCCTATAGGTCAAGTCTAAGTGGAATTAAAGGTAAGAAGAGACGCCTTGCAAGTCAAGTAATTGTTTCCCCACATGTATAGTACTTCTCTGGATGATTGTACCTGTCTGAGACATAAGAAAAGACACTTTGCAATAGTATATGTTAGTTGGATCAACAATTTAATATTTATGTCCCTAATTTGCAGTAGTAAATAACAATATATATCATCAAATAAATGGTACTATAATTTTCTCAATAAGTGCTAGAGATCAAGTAGAAAATGCAGGAGAAAAACTAGTAAATGACTAGCTAAACTCAAGATGAAAAACCAATACTCTTAGCATAAAATATAAGGTTGTTGTAAAAAATTGTCTGCATAAAATTATATAATCCTTATGGCTGTAACATTCAATGTATTACAACAAGAAAATCAGCCATTGAAATCTCCTCTAACTTTGCCAAAAAGTGTGTTGGACCAAGGAGAACAAGTGTGCAAACTTTGAGCAAAATTCAATGGTTGATAAGAGAGTTATTCAAGAAAGTTAGGGTTTTTGCATCCCTAATGGATGAAGATGCAATTTTGTAACAGCATAAATAAGTACCCCCTAGATGGGGACACCCTAGTGGCTATGAGGTGCCCAAGGCACAAGGAAAACAATCCACTTTGCAAGAAGTAAAAATGATTGAAAATCATGTTTCCCAATGCAATATTTTATTTCTCCAATGCAACAAATCAATAACTAGTGTCTATACTATTGGGTTAATTGAGTCACAAGGAGCTTAGAGAAGCTACCTCCTTCAGGGTGTAATCCCTTTTACTTCATAAGGAAAGTTTCTATAAGCTAGGGTTTAAGCTAAGTGGGTGTATGCCCTTATACTTCTCTTAGAAAAACCTTAATCAATGAGATGAAACAAATAAAATGATGAAGGCGATGGTGGGGGTGTATTCCCTTATACTTCCCACCTAGATCCTAGCATAACAATACTTGACTTGAATAAAATGATGGAAAGAGAGTAAAAACTATACCAAGATCAAGAGAAATGCTAAGACAATTCACCACAAGAGCTAGAAAGAATCATCCAAAGCTAGCACTAGACCTTCCTCCATCATCCATTCATAAACATAGCCATAAACAAGTGCACAAGAGCTGAAAGAGTCAACAAGGCCAAAAATTCTAGACCAAAACCTCTCACAAGAGGGAGAGTTATGTTTGAAATGAGATCTTATGATCTCTATTTATATAAAATGTAGCTAACATTAGCTTGTCCACAAATTAAGGAGTAAAACACAAGATTTGGGGTCAACAACCCTAATATTTCCCCCTTAACAAAGTAATATTAAACAATTCACTTAAAATTTCATTTTTTGCACAAATTAAACCCTAATTTAGGAGGACGTCACCCCTTTAAGGGACGTTTTGCCACTTTGAGGAAGTCGTTGGTGTTGGAGAAGCATGGATAGGCCTCCAAAGGCCACATGTCAAGCATCTAAGAACTCTTATCATGGTGAAGACCCTTCTTCTCCTCAAGTGTCCATGTGTCAAAAGAGTGGCACCTCACCACCATGCCCTAGCCCCCAAAAGTATGATGTCAAGCTCAAAAGTAGAACGTTTTTCCCCTCCTGGGAAAATCGTTTGGAAAGTAATGGGTGGGATAGGTTGTCCAAGTCATCATCAAGGTCGTCCAAGTTTTATCTCTCTCATCTGGAATGCGGGCCCCTGGAATCCAACCCATGGGCTTGCAGCCCCATGGAAGCCCAAGCTAGGTTTGTTCTCCCAAAACTGTCCACCAACTAGGTCCTACAAAGACAAATGAACACACCCTCCAAGGATCTCAAGTCATAACATAATGATAAGTGAATTCAGTCAATAAATAAGCCATCTAAGCATGTGCATCAAAGATCACTATATCAAACTATTAACAACTCAAAGACATTATGCGACTTGTCAAGCTTAAATATGGGAGGGTTGATGAGGTGTCCTATTGGGTAGGCCTTGCCCTAGGTCAAGGAAAAATTCCAAGATATCCTTCTCTAATCCATGTAAAGTGCATGAGGTGGTAGGGGTCAAGACTCAATGGGCATAGGGATCATGACATACAAGGGGTCGTAGTGTCTCAGTCATGGGTGCCTTTGTAGAGGATGTGTGGTACCTTCATCCACAATGCACTTTTTCCAAGCCCATCAATTTCCTTTTATTTTTCTTTCTTTATTTTCTTTCAATATAGCATAAGGAGAGGTTGAAGGTCATTGCCATGGTGTGGTGACCAGGTGGTGGCAATGTCACCCACAAACACCTAATGGAAATGAGAAGTTTGGCTCGTGATGAGACCCCCTTTCTCTCAGCCATGCAACTAAGAGCCATTACCCTAGTTTGGTGACCAGATGATGGTAATTTCATACCACTAGATATTCATGGGCGTGATAGGTCGGCTCATGATGAGACCCCATATCCTTTAACTAACCTTTTAAGCATTATTTATTAAATAGTGTGGGTCCTCTTTATTCAAAGATAAGTGTTTCATTGATTCCTTGGGTGATCCCTGGGTGAAGCATCTGGAAGGTTTATACAAGGATTTTATCTTTTACCCAACATCAACCCCTGTGGGCCTTTAGCCCCTTCTTCCCATAAAATGAGGGACAACCCCTTCTTGGGTCAATACACCCTAAAATCCCAAGAGATAAGTAAATGGAGGGGAATAATGACGAAAAGTGGTAAGTATGGTCGGGAACAGTACGATGGCTCATTAAGGGATTTCCTAGAAGCAAACCCATCCCCAAGGAAAACCACTTACTAGGGCACAATGTCAACCACCAAGGTGAAGTAGGGAAAAAGGCATAATGTCCAAGCATATATCATGAAATCTAGAGAAATCTAATATACAACATAATCAAATGGATTAAATATTGAAATGATGCTCACCATAATACTGACTTGTACGTCATGGAGCAAGGCCCACTGCCTTCTGGAAGCCAGCTGGTGTGGTGGATGCCATCTGCAAAACTGTGACCATCTGTGGTGGTGAGTGGGTTTTCCATTTGTGAAAAAGGGTATTGTTGGTCATGTAGTCTCTCGGCACTCCATATCTACAACATGAGGGCCTTGAGACATGATCTCCTTAGTTATCCAAAAAACGGGGATAACAAACAAGACACAAAAACTTGGTTGAAAAGGCCTTAATCCATAATCCTCTTATTCATAATGTTCATTCCAATGATACAATTTATTCATAATGTTCATTCCAATGATACAATTTTATAGTACATGAATGAACCACCTCATAAACTAGATTTATTCTCACACCGACACCTCTTCAAGAGATAAGACAAGGAGGAGGCAAAATTTGGGGTCCCGTGTCCCACGAACAAGGGGGTCTCATGCACCAATTTTGTGTCTAGCTTGGTCGTGATCTTAAAATTAGATTATTATTACTATGATCTAATACACACTTAGGATAAAAACTATATCCCATAATGTGAAATACAATAAGGTAGTGTAGGACTTCATGATTGTATAGGGAGTTATAGGCTAACAACACTCCCACATTCATTCAAAGATTAATATACCAACAAACCTTGAATCGATGACAAGATTTCATTTAAATGTTAACAATGTGTTATGAGGAGGAGATTTTTATGCACTTGTATTGAGAACACCATTGATTGTATGGGATCAAGAAATCCTTGAGATGGTCAATATCCACCTTATCGACATGATTTTTTACAAGAGAGTTGTTTAAATGAATTCTTGAAGGGAACACCCATGATAACATATTTTGGGATCTTGCATTTGATAATGGAATGGTTGACCACAACGTTAGGGGCTCGAAATAGAAAGTAAATAAATAAAAGTTTAAGTTGAGAACAGGTTCTCACTAACCTAAGAAACAAAAATGATTATAAGTGACAATGTTGAAGGGGCAAAGGTCATTAGTGAGGAATCAAAGTGGAAGACAAGTGGTGTGCTAGGTATGAAATGACTTGCTTGGTATGTGTGCCCTAATTCATATGAATGCCAAGTGTCCTTTCAAGGGTTATCAAGGAGATGAAGGGACTTCAAGGGATACATCCTAATTGATTCTTAATATAGGGATGCAAGCAATAAATATTAGAAGGTGAAAAATAGGTGTGAAAGAAGTATGAAGAAGTTCAAAGGGCTTAGTTGAATATCTAGCTAGAGCAAGTGAAGTTAAACATTTATTCTATGTGAGGTTAATCATCTTCTTTTTATATTTCATGGTTGAATTCTATTGTTGAAGTTACCTTTATAAATTTGTTGTAAAGACCTTTTGTAAAAGGACCATTTTGTTCCTTAAAGAATGATCAAGATTGAGGTTAAACCCTCATTTCTTATTGGTGGTTGTTGATCAATATATAATTTGTCGCTATCACTTCTATTTTCTGGGATGCTATTGTTGTTCTTATTTGTTCATGATCACACTTCTTTATCATTGATTTGTAATGGTTTGATGATGTGCACCTTTGGAAGGGCCCCTTATGTGTTTCTGCATATTGATGAAGGTTATTTGGCTAATGTGTGCATGTTGTATACAACTTAGTTATGCCTCCATTCACTTTAAATTGACCCCTCTTAAATTTTACCTTAACTCCATCGTCCAACTAGGTCACTTTGTCTAGTAGGATCTTTTAACCATTAATTTGGTAAATGTAAAAAATAAAAATATTTGTTGAATAAAAATATGAAAGATGATTTTACAATTGGTGGTCCCATATATAAATAAGAAGAGGGCCTTGCTCCTTTTGATTGAAAATGAATGCCTTTTAATTATTATATTTATTATGTTTTTAAATTACAGTATCTATGCCTAAGTTTATATTTTATGTATATGACATTGTCTCCCCCTTTAGAATTGATTTGTTCTCAAATAAATGGTAATGAGGGATATTATTGGCGAAATGTTTATGTTTACCATGATGAATCTTGTTTTGGAAGGTTCTTCCATTTAATGAAATATTCTTTAATTGTTTTGGAACATAGTCTTTTTTCTCTAGTGAAGAGAATTTGTTTTGGCTCTAAAATAATTCTTCCTTCATCATCAAAAATAGGGAGTTTTGATTGTGATATTTGATGTTGTCCGAACACTTTCTTAGACATGACACATGAAACACATTATGGATGTGGCTATTGTCTGGCAATTCCAATTCATAGGTTGCTTGGCTAATCTTTTTGTTAATTTGATACACTCCATAAAACTTAGGAGCCAATTTGTTYTTCCCTTGTTGCTTCMWATATAACTATTTGTAGGGTTCAAGTCTTACGAATTCCCAATCTTCAAATTCCCTTTCTCTTTTGTGTGGATTTGCTTCTGTTTAATTCAATTATGAGCAATTGCTAAGTTTTCTTTTGGTAATTGAATGATCTATTGATATTYATCTAGTTGAGTCTTTACTGTTGGCACCTCAATATTAGATATTTCAAACTCTTTCCATTTTGGTTGTTCATAACCATATAACGCTTGGAAGGGAGTCAYTTTGGCTGATGTGTGGTAAGTAGAATTATACCACCAATCTACTAGATGTAACCATTGAAACCATGTGTTTTKCTTATTGTGATTGAACAATGGAGGTATGCTTCTAAGCATTTGTTTACATTGTCCCTTTGACCATCCATTTGAGGATAATATGTTAAGATCATATTAAGGGATATCACAGTTTGTTTATAAGAGTCTTTCTAAAAATTCCCTTTAAATTTTGCATCCTTTTCACTAACAATGACCTTTGGAAAACCATGCAACTTATAAATATTCTTGCAATATACTTCAGCAATTTGTTTTCCTTACCCTGATGAAATGTGCATACCTAGTTAGCCCATCAACCATAACAAAAATCATATCCTTTCCATCAAACATGGGTAACACTTCAATGAATTCCATTGAAATTTTGGTCGTTCATAACCATATAACGCTTGGAAGGGAGTCATTTTGGCTAATGTGTGGTAAGTAGAATTATACCACCAATCTACTAGATGTAACCATTGAAACCACGTGTTTTGCTTATTTTGATTGAACAATGGAGGTATGCTTCTAAGCATTTGTTTACATTTTCCCTTTGACCATCCATTTGAGGATAATATGTTGAGCTCATATTAAGGGATATCACAGTTTGTTTATAAGAGTCTTTCTAAAAATTCCCTTTAAATTTTCATCCTTTTCACTGTCAGTGACCTTTGGAAAACCATGCAACTTATAAATATTCTTGCAATATACTTCAGCAATTTGTTTTCCTTACCCTGATGAAATGTGCATACCTAGTTAGCCTATCAACCATAACAAAAATCATATCCTTTCCATCAGACATGGGTAACACTTCAATGAATTCCATTGAAATGTCTTCCCACTTTTGGTGAGGAATGTGTCAAAGATGGAGTAACCTTGGTGACATAACATTTTCACTCTTATTTCTTTGACATATATCGCATTTAACGACATATTCACGAATGTCCTTATTCATCCCTTTATAGTAAAAATATTGTCATGCATTATAGTAGGTTTTGAAAAACCTTACATCTCTTATGTTTGGAGAGAAATTTGATTCCTTTAAGGCTTTCATTTTAAATTTTGAGAATGGAGCTAGATAGATTCCATCCTTGTACCAAAGAATTCCATTTCTCATTCAAATTTTGGGTTTTGGCCCAATCTATTGATTATGGAATAAGATGCAAGGTCTTTGGTGTTTTCAACTCATATTTCATCTAACTAATCAGGGATCATTATTGATGTCGCATATGTTGTTACATATTTGTATTTTTGTGATAGTGCATCAACAACTACATTGTCCTTTCCCCTTTTATGTAATATTTCCATATTGAAGATGGAAATTCTCTATATCCACTTTTGTTGTTTAACGAACAAGGTTTTTTGTTGTAGTAGGTAACAAAGACTAATGTGATCAATACATTTCAAGAACTTACTTCCCATGAGATTTTATCGCTACTTAACTAATGCATGTATAATGGCAAGATTCTCTTTATCATATGTAGATTTTAAAATTTCCCTCTTGTTGAGATTTCAACTCTCAAAACCTATTAGATGGTCTTAATGCATCAATTATGTGTCTATTCCAAACCCTAGAGCATCTAATTCTACCATGAAGGGATTTGTAAAATAAAGGGTTGTGAACATTGGTGTGGATACAATAACCCTCTTCAGGGAGTCTAACCATTCTTCTACTTTTTAATTCCACAAAAAGAAATTTTTCTTTAGTAGGCTTGACAATGGTGTTGTCAAATGTACATAGTTTTTTATGAACCCTTTGTAATTACCTATTAACCCTAAAAATCCCCTTAATTTCGATATGTTATTTGGTTTTTGTCATCCTTTGATTTCCTTGATATTGCTTGGATATACCTTGACCCCTTCCTTGGATATGATAGTGTTGAAGTTTGAGTAGCTTCAGAAGATATTCTTATTGTATTTGACCAAGACAAAACCCTAAAGAATATTATTATATTATATTTGTTAATTCGTCCCTATTGTGCCTTTGTAAAAGTCATCCCTATTGTGCCTTGACAAGAAAAATGTAAAATAGAAAGATAAAGTGTCAGGTCAGCCCAGACTTAATTTTAGGCTGGCCAAACTACTATTTATAAGAGAGGCTAGCGCCTCATTTAAACACACACAACACAAGATATGTAGCCAAGAAGAAAAGTGTGCAAGTCATAGAGGGAGACACTACTGCAGCTAAGAGGTGATGTTGTGGAGGATCTTGGTCTAATTCTTGGGTATATCTTGGTTATGCGATGTGCTACTCTTCCCTAGTAAAGGGTTTGAGAAGGATCTTTTGCTTTGTTAGTTCTCTCTTCGAGAGAGGCATTGTTCTTGGTTGTTGAATCTATATTGATGAAGTTTGTTGGGTTTTTCCCTTAGAGGGTTTTCCCAGGGTAAATCTTGTGTATGTTGTGGATGTTATTCTTTCATTGATCCTTTATATGCAATTATTGTGCTAATTGTTTAAAAGTAAAAAAACACTAATCTAATTAACTGCTTAAGACGAAAATTCAACAGATAGGGCCAAGGTATTTTACTTCTTCCTTACCAAAGCAACACTTTGACATTTTTGCATAAAAATGATTTTATTCACA
>ML777429.1:1282049-1318267 GCA_009831015.1 Picea engelmannii | reverse complement strand
TGAGATGGTTGTAGTATGTGAGTTCAATCATACTTTTCTTCAAGATAAGTTAATGTCGTGCAAGCCAATCAAGCATATTGGTTCATTTTCAGTCATATTTCTAATAGTATCATTATTGATGTTTTCTACATGGATGGTAGTGGATTCAGTAAGATGTGAGCGAGTTCAAATGGCTAACAATATGGTTTCAGTTTCCATGGATATTATGCAATTGATTGTGATGTGACATGTGCACATGACATATTTTAAAGATAAAGGACAAGTGGGGAGGCCTATCCCGCATTTGATGTCTATTTAATATCCTTTTGGAGGACCAAAAGGTCTTAGTGGGGAGGAATGATCCAAAATGGATCCATAATGGCTCAAAATTCAAAGTTATTGGATTCAAACGAAACCATTTCCATCGTGTAGGGATCATCATGTCGATTCCGACTGTATATTCTTTTTCAAAAAAGGACTATGTATGGTGAAGTTATCGCAGTTTGAAGTTTTTCCCAAATAAGAAAAAAAAGTCAAAGTCAACAGTCAGTACTGCTGATGTCAGCAATATATCGGTATGATGTGGCAAATGATGTCAGCATGATGTCATGATGATGTAAGCAATATGACATGGCAGCACCATAACGTGACATGTGTCATGCATATTTGGTGTTTTAAGGGCTAAGTTGGCATAGTATGGATTCAACACATGGACTATACGGACGATGACTGGCAAGGTGATTGTGCACTGACTAGTTTGGTATGGTCTAATCATGAGGTGACATGTGGCCCAATCACAAGGCACCACATGGCACCCCATATCAGGCCAATAAAGCCTGGGTCAAAAATTTGTTTCCACCTTCGACGGATTCGAACCCTCAACCTCCGGGCATGGGCAACAACTTCACCAAACGCACTAGCCACCTGGGATATTTTGTTACTTGTTAATACAAGTGGAATTTATATTATTTAAAGTTGATTTGGGCATGGATTTGGGGATAATCTCGATCAAGGGGGCCAGCCCGCAGACCAGGGGAGGAAGACCAAGGTGCATAAGACTAGCACATGTCCAGATGACCAGGGCCGAGAACCAGGGGTTGGGTGCCATTTGGCTCTGAATCCTAACCACATGGACGCTCACACGACCGGGAGTAGCTGAATAGGGGGTGCACGCCCAAATACTTTCGAAATGTGGGTTTTTAACATTGGAATTGGATTTTTATGGTTTATTATGCTGATTTTGTTGGATTTTGGCCCTAAAAGAGGGAATATGAGCCCAGGAAGAGGCCCAAATCATGGGGGGAAGTTGGATTTCGACCCCTGAATCAAATATACTTAACCAAGCCTATTTTCCATGGAAATCAAGTTCAAAACATGAGAACTTTGAATAATTTGTGAAGTTCAAGCCATTTTTATGCAAGGAAGCCATTGAGGAAGCAAACTTTGGAGGCCATTTTTGGGAGCTAAGCTTAGACTTTTTCAGTGTCGTCAATTGTGTTGGATTATTGAGTTTGAAAAGAACATAGCCAGACCAATTTGTAATCCAATTGATGTACTTTTTATGTACTTTTGAAGCATTGAAGATTAATAAGAAAGCCTCCCCCACTGAGACAAAGGCCTGGAGACGTAGGCAACTTTGTCGGACTCCGTTAACAATCTTTGGTGTTATGTTTGTTGTTCTTAATGTTGATTTTCGGTTATGCATTCTTTATTATGGCTGCAACATTCTTTCATTAAATATTCTTCTCTTCAATTTCTAAATGGTAAATCAACCCATGCAAAATACTTAACCAAATCTTTAAAAGATCATTTTCGGATCAACAAATTACAAACATAATTGAGGTATGGATGTAGAACAAATGGTACATCGGTTTTGTGTGGTGTCTGATTGTGATTGCATGGTGTATGACAACAAAGCGTGGCAAATGTAAGATTTCATGTAGAGGAAGTGTACAACGACTGAGTGTGATGGGAGTATTGCAAAGGATGTCCCACTACATGGGTGGTTGCACAATGTCGATCTTGTATGGCACTCAAATATGGTGGAAATAAATGACAACGATAGGCATGCATGCACAAAAAATGGAGAACAATGATATCTAGTATGATGAATTTGTATGACAGTTTGTTGGTATGACGAATTGGTGCCACTGTTTAAGGCTTTGATACCATGGTAGTGGAAGATTTTAACCTTTAATTTGGTAAAAGTCATATATATATATATATATATATATATATATATATATATATATATATATATATATATATATATATATATGAGAAATTCATTTACAATTGGTAGCCCCTTATATAAATATAATTAAAGAGGGCTCATTAAAAATGTATGAAGAAAACCTATTGGTCACTTCACTTGAACATCCATAATAACAAGGACGAATCCATATATTCCACAATGGATAATTATTTATTATTCATTATTTATTGACATGTCTTGTGATACAATGAGCATGGATATAAATGCATGTAGGGGTGATAAGTCATGTCCTTGGCAAAGGGAATGCCTTATCATTATTACATATTAATGATATTACATAATAATCATCATAGGACTATTATTACATGACATTTTCCTTATGATTATGAAATGATATTTATTTCTTACATTATGACAATAAATGAAATACACCTCATGTATATTACAAGTCTTTCCCTCTTAAAACTTCCTCATCCTAAAAACATAGACAATAAAAAAATCTTCTCATAGATTGAAAAATATTTTGTAATTTTCATTGATTAGATAAGGTCTAGGACATGAGGCGATATGACATTCAAATCCTTGAACAATATTGGTGCATCGAAAAAGGATCAATCCATCCAAACTCAATTATTTTCACTCTTAATCCTTGATGGTCGATTATTGCATAATATTCTTTCATTTGATTCCATGTATTGTTGTTGTAACTTCTTCAATTAGTAGTAGTTGTTAGTTTATGATAATGTCTTGTTGAATAATGGTTTTGTGATGCCCTATTCCATGAATATTGATGAGTATTCCATCTTCTTCCTTGATAATGTTGATATTGATTTTTTTGTATTTGAAAATTTCCTTGGAAATAAGGGTGTAGACATGGTTTGTTCTGCACACCCATTACATTTGTCTTATTTCCAGGGACATTGGCATCCTCTATCCTCCTTTCTTGGTCTTCAATTACTCTATCCTTGGAGATAATACCATTGTATTTGACATATACATTCTCCAAATAGAGTTCAACTTCTTCAAGTATCTTTCAGTGACCTTAATTCTTGTCTTTTTTCTTCTTTTGAAGTTGCAATGTGATCCCATCTATCAAATTTTACATCCTTCCTCAATTCTAGATTGCATTTATGATTTTACCTCATCAATATTTAGGGATTCTTCAACCTTCTTGCAAATTTTCTCTTCAAGTTTTTTGATAGTATTCTCTTCCATTTTTGTGGTAATATATTAATCCCTATTCTTTGATTTAGACTCTTTTAATTGTCATTTCTTAACATCATTAAGTAGTTCTTTATTATGCTCACATAACCTTTTGATTCCTTTGTCCTTCCTTTTCAATTCTTCATTTGACTCATAATTTCCCAACTTCCCTTCACTATTATTTTTATGCTTTAAGTTCTTGACATCCTTGATGAGTGATTCATTAAGGGATTGCATCCTACACCATTGGTAACCCTTGTTATTAATATTTTCTTTTAACTCATCATTGTCTTTCTATAACTTGAGAGAATTTTCTTTAGCTTCAATTTTATGCATCACTTCCATTTTTAAGTCCTTCATCCCTTTTGTAAAGGTTGCTTTATCTTTAATTTCAACTTATGAAAGTTATTTCGCTGATACAACTTCATTGATAACAACAATAGGTTTTTCTATGTTGATTGTATCGGTGTTAGTACCCTTGTCCATTGTTGTTTATATAGATATATATGTCATGTATGTGTTTGTATTGAGTGAACCAGAGTTCATGTCTGTTCATATTTCCAACAAAGCCTCTAAAACTATCAGCCCCTCCTAGTAAACTAGAAGGAAACACAGCGCACAAGGTGCACTACGTTGTCTCACCCGAGATAGTCTTAATGGGTGGCTACAAGACTCGTGTGTTTTCAGCCTAGGATTGAGTGGGAGATTTGAGAACTATGTTTTGAGATTCTATTATAACTTATTAACGCAATACATTGTTATTACGATTATGAAGGAAATATAATAACTCATTCATTTAGTACATCTATACCTACTAAAGAAAATAAAGAAATACATGCATTCAATCATATGACACAGATGTTACTGTGATTCACCCCCCTGGGCTACGTCCACAAAGATTTGTCTCTTAGCACTTTTATTATAGTCATTATGTCACTACAGTGTTGCGCGCTTTACAACTCTTCTCAATCGGGTTAAGATCTATTATGAGGTAGACTAGATCACACCATGCTCCTCAGCCTGCAATCTAACCCTCAATATCTACCCTCCACAGTCCTCTCTAGCTCAATAGCTTACAAAATTAGGTCATACAACAAAATATTGCATAGAATTTGTTCTTCCCATTTGTCTCTTTACATCAACCAACTATAAACTAGTAACTAGCCTCCTCTATGAGACCTAGGTATCTCTATTTATACATTTATGGCTCTTCAGTCATTACAATACATTGAAAAAATACTAACCCTAATGTCATTAGGTCTTCCATGCAAGCGCATGTTTCTCTTCCTTCCAGTTGTCGCTTTCCTCGTGCATGCTTTCTTTTCCCAAAATCTCCTTTCTTTTCTCTTTGGCCTGCTTCCAACAGGCCCCCAACATTGACATGTGGCTCGTCCCGAGCCACCTATCCTTTGTGCGCTTCGTCGATCTCCCTGGTGATCGCCTGAAACTTCTCCTTGAGATTCATTGCTTGTATTTGCGCCTACGCGGTCTTCTCCTTCAGTGTTTCTAATATCTGGACTACAATTTCGTCATTGATCAATTATGCACACTCTGCCTGGGTCTGTGCTATAAGTGTCTTGGCTTCTTCTGCATGTGCAATGACTTATGCTACTCACTCTTGGAGCAATTCAATTTGAGCCTGACACTCTTTTTTCTATGTTTGCGCAGTGGTGAGTTCTGCCTGCAGTTTCTTCATATCCTGCACCCCTTTGACGTTATCCGTGATGGACATTGTCCTATGCCTCTGCTTGAGGCCTTGGATAGTTGCGCTTATCCTTTATTCTTCCTTGTCCCACTGCTAGAGTTGTTGATCCTCTTCTAGTTTCATCCAAAGTTGTGTTGCATGATTGAACAAGTCGGTTGTTGGGTTGATGTGTTTCTCTATATCCTGTAGTTGTTTTGTTTCCTCCTACTTCCTTTGCTCCCTTACTTCTAGTGGAGTGGTAGGTGTGAGCTTCTCGCCGAGATTCTCGATCTCCATCTGATATTGATCAATTTCCTATGAAATCTGATCAATCTTCTCTATGGATGTGAGTTCGTCCCTCTACATGGTCTTTGGAATCTTCTCATAAGTTCCAACCACTTTTTGCTCCAATCCATTCATGCACTCCCTTTCCTCTTGTGTCTTGAGCATAGCCTACTCACATATTAATTCCAGTGCGTCCCGCTTTTCCGTTGCTTGCTGTAATTCGACTAGGTTTGTGCATGCACGAGACTGTACCTCTTGGGTAACGCTAACCTGTAATTTATGGAGAGATTTAGATGGTATTCACAGAAATACCAGTTGGAGTTGAGCTAAGTCCTTTAGGGGTGTCTGCCCCACAATCTCGTCCATGCGCAGCATGCTGGGTGTAATGTGGAATTCCGCGCTCGGATGCGATATTGTGTGGACTGTATCTCCCTCCCCTTCTTTCGTTCTTTCTCCTGTATTTGATGTTGATGGCCTTGTTCCTATGTTGTTTCCTACTTCATGCGCTTCTCTGATCTTCTTGAGGAACTATCACATGTCTGCCAGCTTCTCTTGAATTCTATCCCTGTGGTGTACAGCATTTTCAAAATCTTCAGATGTACAATCCTGAACCATTTGGGCTATCATTTCTGCATCATCCTCTGTGATCGTGTATTCTAGAGGTGTTCCCTGCGCCTTCATATTCTTGAGTGTGCCCCCCATTTGAGTAGTTGGTCTCTTAGTAAGACCTGGTTCTTGTGGATTGGGACTTGGTGTAGTTCCATGTGTTGCCTCATCCTGTTTCTGTTGTTCTTGGGTCGGTTGTGTATTATTCTTCTTCCCCTTCTGGGTCCCTGTCTTAATTGTCCCTTCATTTGTCTGCTTTGATTAGGTCTATCTCGTCCTTCGTTTCTTGGGCATTAGAGCTTCCTGATTCTGTGTTTCTTCTTGGCCTATCTCCTCTTATGTTGTCTTTGTAGGTATCTCTTGGGTGAGGACTGGAATCTTTCATTCGTCCTCCCAATCCCAGATAACCATGTCGATTTCTCCCTCCGTGATGCAATAGCGCAATTCTAGCCACTTCTTATTGGGGTCCTTCTGCACCTATATCCACATCACATGTCAAGTGGCCTTGAAGTTGGCGATGTCCCGATAGTGTGCGACAACCTCTGGTGTTATTCTCCAAAGATTGGAGATGGCCTCCTGTAGGTCATGAAGGTATCCTTCGAATACAGTTGCGTTCATTTTCTTGTGCTTGGCGTCTAAGGCGGCACCAAGTGATAAATACCTCGCTCCACAATTTGACTTAGGTCTAGTGGTGAAGAATGTGTAATTCACCTTCCATCCCATGATATCAGCATGAGCAGCCATGAATAATGAAATTATATTCCTAGGTCTTGTGCATCCTTGCAATCATCTAGAAATAGATTCAAAAGATAGGGTGCCCAGCTAACTGTGGTGCCCTTGGCACACTGACTTGCAACTGCGACAACCCCGGTCGGGACTTCCTCCTTGCGGCATTTTATTAGAAGCTTGCAGGCTAAGATTTTTGGGGCCATTTGTGTCGCGACATCATTGATCCTCTTGATGATGATTCCTCGCATCCCCCTGTCAATGTTGTATTTCTTTTTCATCTCTTCCACGAGTGATTTCTCCTTTGTCTTATCGTCCAGAAATTGTGCAAGATCCATGCCTTGGGATGGCATCCCTGTAATGTGCACAATGAGCTCCACGTTTATTGAGATGATATTTTCCAACCATATATCCCCCCCTTATGTGACTGCAATCAGTTGTTTGACGCAACTGTTTGCGTACTTTCCCCTACCAAAGTGTGGTAGATCTAACAGACCTAAAATCCTTGTTTTCTCCAATCTTGTCTCCCACTGGAGTGGTTGATCAATCGGTTCCCCAATTGCATTCACGCCCACAATCTGTAAGTATACTTTCTTTGCGAACTCTGGGAACTTGTCTATGTTTGTTACATCGTGGTCCGAGTATTTTAGCTTCTTGACATGACCCAACAAGTCTAATTTCACTCATACCCCATCTGATATACGTGGTAAAACAAGCGCTACGACGTGTTGCTTGCGCGGTGACCTAGGTACCTACTGCTTATCCTTTTTCAGTGGTGGTTGGATCGAGGTTCCAGCCTCCATCGGTCGAACGTCGGCAAACCATTCTGGCCAGCCCGTAACATCTTCCACTGTTCCTTCCTATGGGTGGTCTGACACGATTTTTTGAGATTCGTTTGGCTCGACTGTTGTTTCCTGATTTGTTGCCATTCCAATGACTCTTGGAGCTGCTTCAGGGTTCTCTGGTTGCGCCTCCTTCAGGTTTCATGTGCCTTGGATTTATTGCTCCTATGCCTCTGCCGGAATATCCACATCAATGCCCTCAGGTGTTGGTTGTTGGGTTTCTTCTACCACGATTGTGGGGTTCATCGATGTTGTATCTGGTGAGGGGATTTCATCAATATTAACAATCTATGGCAGCTGCTAATCGCTTTCCTACGATTGTACCTGTGCCCTGGTTCTAACTCTGGACTGTCGAGCAGTCTAGGTCAATTCTGCTTGTTTTGGTGGTTCCATAGTGGTCGACATCGATTGCTTGTTGCGCTCCATAGCTTCTGCAACCTCTGTGGGCTTTTCTCTGTGATCTGTATGCTCTCTCGCTCTCTGTTTCTTCTCCAGTCTTGCAATAAACTGTTTGCTCCTGCGTCCGTGCTTTGTATGGGCATCGCATGAAACTTGTCGAAGATGCTACCTTTATTATTGATTCAATGAACCTCCAGTTCCTTCATACTTTCCATTAATCTCCCTCATCATCTCCAGTTGGCGCGATTAATGCGACGTCCCATCGGTCCTTTTCGGAATTCAATTCCGCATAACTTCGTCATTTCGTACTTCTTTTGTCATCTTTCCTTTTCCTATTTGTTTCCCTTTTGACCTGGATGTTGGCCTTGTCCTCGTCGATTTTTTTTTCCTAAGTGTGCATTCTCCTTCTTTTGGCGCACTGTGTCTCTGTTGGTACTGTTTAATATTCTGGTTTTTTTTTTTTTTTTAACTTCACAGTGACTTTTCAGGTTGTGGGTGGTCGACTGTCTTTGTACAGCTTCAGTTGGCTCCCATTGATCATCCCTCTGAGTTCTGTGCCTACTAAGTCTTTCAACTATACAGCTCCCCCGTCTTTGACTTTTTTTACTTCGTGTGGTCCTAACCAATGCATTTTGAGTTTTCCTGGGTGATGAATGGATTTGTTGTCATACATCAACACTAAATATCCTTCCTTGAAGGTTTTCTTCTTGATGTGTCTCTCATGCCAAGATTTTTCCCTTTCTTTCTGAACTTGTTGGTGGAACCCTGCTAGGATCTGATCTTCTTCCATGGTCATCAATTGATTTAGTCTCTCCTATATTGTGCCTCATTCCATCATGTGTGTAATTGCTGCTACGTGCAAACTAGGTACCATAAATTCTAATGGCACCATTGCTTCTTGGCCATATACCAGTTTAAATGGTGTGTGCCCTGTCAACTTCTTGCACGTAGTCCTGTAGGACCACAACACTACTGGTATTTTAAGATCCCAATCATCCCTTTTGACATTACAGATCTTTGCCAGTGCATTTTGAAGGATTTTGTTAAACGCTTCTACCATGCCATTTGCCTGTGGGTGATATGGTGTTCTATTATGATGATGGACTTCAAACTCTTCGGTCATAACCTTGATAGTGTTGTTTATGAAGTGCATTCCTTGGTCGCTCATCAATACTCTTGGGCATCCATATCTAGTGAATACTTTTTCAAATAGAAAGTGTGTTGTTGTTTTTGCACTACAATCCTTCATTGGTGTTGCTTCCACCCATCTTGTTAGGTATTCCTTCATGGTGATGATGTACCTTTCTCTTGTTCTTTTTGTTGGTGGGTTGATTGGTCCCACAAAGTCTATTGTCCATTTATCGAATGCCTGCAATGTTACCTATGGTCATAGTGGAATCTCGTCCCTTTTGTTGAGTTTACCAACCCTTTGACAGACGTTGCATCTCTCATTGTACTCCTTCGAATCTTTGTAGATGGTCGACCACCATAGTCCTACGTGCAATACCTTTTGTGCAGTAGCTTTGCCTGCGTAATGTCCTCCTATTATTCCCTCATGAGATTCTGTTAAAACTCTTAGTCTTTTGTGTTCTAACACATATCTTCGTAGGATGTTATTTGCACCCATTTTGTATAAATGTCCTGCGATCATTTGATAGCCTGCAGCCCAGACTACCAGGTTTTTCTTTTGCACGGTGTTGTATTCCTACGGCGCAGTACCTATGCTCAAGTATTGAATGATATTTGCAAAGTATCCATCAGCGATCTAGACTGAAAATAGTTGTGCGTCCGGGAAGTTGCCCTCTAAATTCATAGGTTCTTCCCTGTTTGTGACCCTTGATAGGTGGTCAGGTCCTGCATTCAATTTTTCTGGCTTGACTATTACTTCAAAGTAAAATTATTGAAATAGTAGTAGCCATTGACATATTCTCCCCCCCAACATTGTCTTGTTGACTAGGTATTCTAGGGTTGAGTGATCTGTGAACATATTAAAGTGTTTTCCCAATAAGTAATGTTTGAACTTATGTAGTGCGTAGACCATAGCTAGGCCTTCTCTCTCTGTGGTGTTGTATTTATGTTCTGATTCTAATAGATTTTTGCTCGCAAAGGCTATAGGGTGATCCAAATTTCCCACTCTTGGATGCACCAAGATAGCTCCAAGTGTTATGGATGATGCATCTACATGTACATGGAATGTCTTCTCCCAGTCTAGAAATACTAGTATTGGCGTGGTGACCATTTTTTCTTTCAACGTATCCAGACTGTGTTAACAAACGTCGTTCCACTGAAACTTTGTATCTTTTCTTAACAATTTTTCCATTGGCACGGTAATCTGTGAGTATCCTTTGATAAACTTTTTGTAGTATCATGTGTGTCCCAATGTCTCTCTTAGTTGACGAACTATTTTAGGTGGTGTCAAGTTAACAATTATTGCAATCTTTGCAGGATCTACTAGTAAACCTTGTTTTCATACTATATGGCCCAATAGTATCCCAAACGATGTTCCGAATATACATTTTTTTATGTTTAGAGATATCTGGCACTGCCTACATATTTCTAACACCATTCATAAGACCTATACATGGTCTTTCAATAATCTATAGACTGTCCAATCGTCCAAGTATACCTCTAGAAACTGGTGGATAAATTCCTTAAACGTGGCAATGACTACTCTAGAAAATATTGCTGGTGCATTATTCAGTCCAAACGACATGACTGTGTACTGGTGGGATCCCCATTCTGTAGAAAACGTGGTCTCGTATATTTCTTCCTGTGCTATCTTGATATGGTGGTAGCCTGAGAATCCATCAGTGAATGAGTAAACTTTGTGTCCTCCTACGTTCTCCAACACTTCATCCGTGAAAGGTGTAGGGAACGGGTCATGTAGGCATGCATCGTTCAGCTTCCTTAACTTGAGCATATATGTATCCCTCCTTGTTTTTTTTCCTGAACTACCATCGGGCTTATCCATTCTAATTCTTCCACTAGTTCTATGATTCTGGCTGTGAGAATACTATCGATCTCAGCTTTGAATTTTTTTTTATAGATTGGGTTCAATGTGTATGGTCGTTCTCTGATCAGTCTCACTTCATCTTTGAGTGGTATCTTCATTTCTCCTAGATCTCCTGCTATACCCTTCATCTCTATAAATGTTGTGGGAAATAGGTCGTTGTACTCGTGCAATAACTCTGTTATGCTTTCTATTGTTTTCTCATCCCAGTAATCTCCAATGCTGGCCATTTTGGGATTCTTGACTGTCCCAGTGTTGACTTTCTTCACCTTGATCGATGCAACAATGACTTCTTATTCTATAGTTGGACCCTCCACTTCTCTTTCGCCTTTCTCTTCCTCTATCTAAATATTGCATGGATCGTCTTCCTCTGGTGTGTCCTTGTGCACATGGTAACATGACAATAGTTCCTTAACTGTCTATTCGTTCTACTGTTGTTCTTTTCTTATGAATTTGACTTCTGGTTCCTTGATGAATATCATCCCTCTTATCTTTTTAAGAGCTGCATCTATGTTTGGTTTTTCATGCTTGAATGAAAAAGTGATTGTAAAATTCTATTGCAATGTTGTCCAGGTCGCAGTTCCTTTGCACAATTCCTGGTTTGTATACCAGTTTGTTGGTATGCCCTCTAATGTGTGTATGAAATGATGAGGCCATTCATGTGTGGCTGCCATTTTCCATAGCGTTCTGCACTTCTCCAAGTGTTCTGCTAGTGCCCCTTGTCCATCGTACCTTTGCTTCTTGTTGTCTTTATGTTTTGCGTCGAACCTTATGCGCAGTAACCACTTACATTGGTACCAATTTCTAATTGTCTCTTTGTGTGCGCCCCGCCATCTTCCAGGTGTGGCCTTGAGTTTTATATCAAGTGCTAAGAGTCTCTGATTATCTAAAACTTCATTTTCATACTGTGCCAATAATACTTCCAGATCGTTTATTTTTTGGAAATTGGGTGGTTCCCTTATTTCTGTGCCTACCCATCTTACTACGTGGTCTATACATGCACATATTCTCATGGAAACTTTGTGTAGCCTTGTTTGCCAGTTCTCGAACCCGGTATCTGAGTCTGTTGCACATGAAGTAATGCTCCACCAATTGAGTATCCCATCTATAGCTGGGTTCACGTAATCCTCATCGCGCGCAGTTATTCTGTACAACTGGTTGATTTACTCTAAGTCTTAGAAAGTAGGTTCTACAAACCTTTCCCCTCCTGATGGGTCTAATGGCGTGATGACCCTGTATTCCCCTGACTCAAATGTCATTTTCCTTATCTTCAAATTGATTATGGTCTGGTTGTCAAACTCCCAATCTAAACTAAGCAACGCTGGATATGGTGTTGTGTCGTCCACTATTTCAATCACTTCAAAACCTGCTTTAGTGCGCACTCCATCCAGGTCTACTGTTACTCCTTTCGGCCTACCAATTGGTAGGACTCTGTGTTGGTTTTCTAATTTCAGTTGAGCATGTGAGTATCCTAATGTGGGATCTCCCATGCATTGCCATGTCTTCTTTGGTAATACATTAACTTCAGATCCTAGATCCAGTATGATATATCCCATGTTGAAATATCTGATGTTGGCATTCAGTCTGAACTCCCTACTTGTTCTTCTCCTTGTATGTAGGTGATTGACAGTTTTTTGTTCTAGTTCGCCTTTCGTCTCTATACTACATTTTTCTAGTATGTTTTGCAATATTTTGACAGATGATGGATCATTTAATACTTTTACACATGATTGCAGAAAGCCTTTGATTGTACTTACTTGTCCCATGGATTTCATTTTCTTGGTATGATCCAATAACAGAGGCATATCATACTCTGGTGCTTCCTTGTTTTGTTTCGCAATTGAAGTCGATGTAATGTCGTCCTTCTGAAATTCTTGTATGGCTTGCTTAAATATCTCCTTCTCATTTTGCACGTCAAACTTCTTCCTTGGTTCAGTGTTCTTCTTCACCCATTGGTGTTGTACTGGCTCTTGTCAGACTGCATCATTTCCTATTTTATCTCCTCCACGAGTAACTATGTTGATGTTTCGTCCTTCATCCCTCGCTTCGGTTGAAATCCACTGAACATTCTGGTTGTTCTAGTTCCTCTTTTCCTGGAAATTTACTAATAGTGTCGGACATTATTTTGTATAATGGTCTGATGCACGACAATACAAACACTTTGCTGGTGGAAGTGGACATTCCCTTGCATAATGTCCCAGTTGTTGGAAATTGTGGCATACCACTGGTCCTCGACCTCTTCCAAAACCCCCTCTTGCTCATCCTCCACCTCTGTAGCCCACTCGATCTCCTCTCAGCACGTTATACTGAGGTGCCTGATTATACTGCACGGTATTGTACTGAGGTTGTGTTGTGTTGTACTGTGGTTGCGCAGTATTATATGGTTGTTGTGCAGTATTATATTGTTGTTGCACAGTGTTGTATGGGGTTGGACTTGGTTAAATTATGGTGTGGATTTCCCAGTCATCATTTATGCCTACACTCTATATGCATATGATGTCCTCTCTTGCATCAATTCCATAGTTCTACAATCTTTGTCATCATGGCCCACTGACTTGCAAAAGTTGAAATATGAACTCTTTGGGATTGTCTGGTATTTCTGTATCATTGGGCATTGATATGGATCGTGGCCCGATTTCTTGCAAATTTTGCACCATATTCCTCCTGTTGGTAACGGATTCATCATTCCTACTTCCATATACTACGCGAATGTTGGACATTCTTTCTTGTGGTTCCCTTCAGTCCTACATGTAGTACACCAAACGACTTCTCGTTTTTCCTTACTTTTATTCTGGTTTAGATGGAACATTAGGTTCTTCAAATCCTCCTTCAGTTCTTCGATGGNCTACGCGAATGTTGGACATTCTTTCTTGTGGTTCCCTTCAGTCCTACATGTAGTACACCAAACGACTTCTCGTTTTTCCTTACTTTTATTCTGGTTTAGATGGAACATTAGGTTCTTCAAATCCTCCTTCAGTTCTTCGATGGCTGGGTTCGTTTGTTGATACTAGTTTTATTCCAGTTAGAAGGCTTCCTGCAGAGCCTCTTCCTGCGCCTGAAACTTTTGTTGTTGCAGTGGATATTCTAAGTGTGGGAGCAGTGAATTGAAAAATAGGTGCCTATGTTGCATATCAGTCATGAGATATTTCAACTTTCCCTTTAGTCGCTTGAATCTCTGGTCAATCTCCCATACAGATTCTCTCAGTTTCTGTCTAATTTCGATCATCTCATTCATGTACTGATCTTCTGAACTTGGCTTTTGAAACTCGTTTATCAACAACTTCTTGATATCTGCAATTTTTATGGTTGTCCCTGGTGGATTGTTTGTAGCTAAACTCATGTACCAATCCAATGTGTGATCCCTTAATGTAATCGCTAGTTGTGCTAGTTTAGTATCTTCGTATGTGATCTATTTTTCTTCCCAAATATTCTCACGGATGAACAAATGTTTTTCTAGGTCCTCCGACGCTTCTCCTTTAAATTTTAGTAACTTGATGGTGGGATCGTGTCCTGCCATTCTGAACGCTGAACTACTACCTCCGCGTGGTGTAGATATTTGACTAGTGTTTCCTGAACTGGCTCCTCCAGTTTTTTTTCCTTGTGTAGATGCACTTCTTGTTGTCTGACTTCTTCCAAACTTTGGTTGTCTAAACGGCGGTGTATTAGTCGCACATGGGTTTATGGGTTCCACACTGACATTAATATGGATAGGATTGTTGCCTTCTCTTCTCGTTCTTAGACCTCTTGTCTTCCTCTCATATGTTATGCCCGGGATTTCCTCAATATGCTCCACATTTCATAGATCCTCTTCCTCATCGCTTTCCAAGCCTTCCCTCGCGGCTATGACTTTGTTCTTGATATTCACCTTATATTGGTAGAGTTCTCTGCTACGCGTCTTTCCAGTTGTCGCCATGATCCGCTTGATCTGGTCGTCATCCATCATGATTGGGTCCAAGGGTTCCTCCTTCTTTCCTGTATCATTTCCTCCTTCCATTTCTCCTTTTTCTATTAGTGCTTCCCCCCTTCCCCCATGCACGCAAGGAAGTTTAGCTGTCTGACTCCATTGTCATTACACCTTTTTTGTATAGTAGTATTTTAATAGAAGTATACAACGATCTAATGTACCTTCCCTAAGGTTCACGTAGAAACTCTTGTTCCATTGCATTGTACGACTTCATTGTGTCTACTACAAACTTTGTTATAAAGCCTGCCACAATACTGTCGAGCCAAAAATCTACTACGCGAATGAATTTGTTGTTCACCTGCAGTAACTGCTCAATCTGTACTGGGGTCCAATCTAACTGTCAGATCCAGTTCGTTGCATGGATATCCTTCAACCTTAGTATCCACTCCTGCAACAAGTGTGGAAAATCACAGAAAAAGACTTCATGCAAATCAGTAAATATGTATATCTCAAGATATTTGCGGGGTGTTACTCTAGGGTTTCTATTATCTTTTTGTGCAAACTCCAGCTCTTTTGTTCTTAGCCAGCTTTCAATCTTTTCTTTTGTGGGATTACACGGTCTCAACATCCCCTTCTAGTGGATCATTTCTTTCTTCTCTGCTTTAGTATTCTCTTGATCTGCCTCCCGCAGATATTACGTATATTTTACCATATCTTCAACATATCTCATCTGCACAATCCTCTATTGTTCCTACCAACAAAAACGAAACCATTTTTTGGTTATCTAGATATATATATCATGTCTGAGTTTGTATTGAGTGACCCAGGGTTCATGTTTGTTCAGGTTTCCAACAAAGCCTCTAAAAATATCGACCCTCCTGGTAAACCAGAAGGCAACGCAGCACACAGGGTGCACTGCGTTGTCTCACCCGAGATAGTATTAATGGGTGGCTGCAAGACTCATGTGTTTGCAACCTAGGATTGAGTGGAATATCTAAGAATTGTGCGTTGAGAGTTCTATTATAACTTATTAACGCAATACATTGTTATTACGATTATGTAGGAAATATAATAACTCATTCATTTAGCACATATGTACCTACTGAAGACAATAAATAAATACATGCATTCAATCATATGACACAGATGTTACCGTGGTTCACCCCCCATGGGCTACGTCCACAAAGATCTGGCTCTTAGCTCTTTTATTATAGTCGTTCTATCACTACAATGTTGCGCACTTTACAACTCTTCTCATTCGGGTTAAGATATATTATGAGGCAGACTAGATCGCATCAAGCTCCTCAGCCTGCTATCTAACCCTTAATATCTACCCTCCACAGTCCTCTCTAGCTCAATAGCTTACAAAATTAGGTCATACAACAAAATATTGCATAGCATTCGTTATTCCCATTTTTCTCTATAAGACCTAGGTATCTCTATTTATACATTTATGCATCTTCATTCATTACAATACATTGCAAAAACCCTAACCCTAACGTTGTTAGGTATTCCATGCATGCACGTGTGATGTTCTTCCTTCCAGTTGTCGCTTTCCTCGTGCATGCTTTCTTTTCCCGAAATCACCTTTCTTTCCACTTTGGCCTGCTTCCAACATCCAAGTTTTGGGATTTTTGTTGCGCCTTTTTCTCATTCTTCAACTTATTCATTTCTACAAGTAGAGTTTTATTATAATTTCTCAAACAAGAAATTTCATTATCTTTGAATGATAGGTTTTTAATGATATTTTCAGTCTCTTTTTTGTGATTTTTTTTTATATTGTTATTTTGTTGTTGTTGGTCTTTTATCTATTGTTAAAATTTGTGAATTTTTGTATCTTGTTTCCCTTGATATTTTTTGTCGCATTGAATTTCATCATTTTGTATTTGGTATATATTTTTTGATGAGGGAATTCCTATGCATGACTCCACTGTGAAATCTTGTAGTGTTATCTTATTTCCCTCATAGAAGATTGTCAAAATTTTCCTTTCTGTATTTAGAATGAACTTCCACAATATTTTCATCTAGTTAGAATCTAGAAATATATCAACATCATTAAAATTGATAAATTTTACAACATGAAATTGGGATACAAATTTATAATCATTCAATGGATAGTTGTAAGTTTTGAATTTCAAATTTTTCGTTGCCATAAATGTCTTCCTTTAGGAATATACTTGAATCTATAATTAACAATTGATTCGCCAAATTGACATCAATATAATTTCTTCTTTGTATAGGCAAATACCAATGATAATATCCTTTATTTTAAAATTCCCTTTCAGTTTTAATAATCCAAGGGATGCACTTGAAATTCTTGTGTTAGAAAACCTACAATCTTTCTCTTTATTAAAATCCACTTTTAAAAAAATATTACACACAACTTCAAATTAATATCTCCTTATAGGTTTTAAATAAGGCCTTCACTTTTGAAATATAAATTTAACTATTTTATAATTCTTTATATATTATTTTTTACCAAAATTAGTTTGGATTTAAAATAATGATTGACCTTATCTTTTAGCCTCCACACTAGGGTTATTTCTTCACTTAGACTCTTCTCTTGATTGAACTAAGGGATTAAATTTATAACCGTTTAATTGGACCTTAGAATATATTTTTGATAATAATATTTGACCTTAAAAATATATCTTAAGAAAACAAACTTTAATATTTCACTGTTTGTCGATACTTTCACGTTATCAACATTTTATTTACAACTTTTTATATACTTGTAGTAACTCAGTGACTTCTCACAATGTCTCAAACTTCTTATCCTCATGAAAAAAATTCTCCCTTTACGTTGTGTGTGTGTGTGATTGACTTGATAGTTCTTCACGTGTACTTCAAAACACTTGGAAGTTTCCCTTTTTAGTTATTTTTTTTTACTATGTACATGACAATTAACTTTATTTATGTCAACTATGGAATCCTTGTTTGGTTTGATACTTCTTTACATGCACTTTTAAAGTTACTTGGAAACTTTTTTTTTTAATGATGTTTTCTTACCATGCACATGGAAATTAACTTTATTTATTGTCAACTATGGAGTTTTGTTTGAATTATACATTTTTATGTGCACTTTTGTTTGACAAAAAAAATAAAAACTTCTCCTCTTCTTTTTTGTTTATTATGAGAATAAAGAGTGGGCCACTATCTTGGAGATTATTTGCAAAACTTTTCTTGTTTTTTTAATGCCATTGGAAAAAGAAACTTGATCAGAGATTAGTGTGACAACCTAAAATATATACTTGACCACAGACTAGCGGAAAAACCACTATGATACTATTTGAAGCAAACCTATTGGTTACTTCACCTGAGCATCCATAAAAAAAAGGACAAATCCATATATTCCACAAGAGATAATTAGTATTCATTATTCATTGACATGTCTTGTGATACAATGAGTGTGCATATATATATACATGACGGGTGATAAGTCGTGTCCTTGGCAAAGGAAATGACTTGTAATTATTACATATTAATGATACATTACATAATCATATTATGACTATTATTACATGGTATTTTCCTTATGACTTATGATGACATGATACGTATTTCCCAAATTATGATAATAAACATAATAGACCTTAGGCATATTACAATGTATGACTTTTAATTATTATATTATGTTATTTTTTTATATTAAGTTACCTATGCATAAGTTTATCTTTTATGTATATAAAACTTATATTAAATAATATCATAATATTTCTTAGGTTTTCCTCTTTGTTCCAGAGGAGAACCGACTTAAAGTGAGAGTAAGTGTTACTGTGGTTAAATTGGGAAACTGTCCTAAGTTACCCAAGGTCATGTTGTATAAACATGGCATATCCACACAAGTCAAACACATTAAGGAAACATGTATTACATGGTTAAAACCCTAAAAGAGGAAAATATTCCACGAACTCGACCAAATAAACCACTTGGGACAATATATTGATGCAAACAAAAGGTTTACATATGAATCTCTCGCAATTGAGCATCAAAAAATGGCCTTCCATGCTCTTTAAATAGATATCATGGATCAATTAGGTATTGAGCCACAAATTAAGTGTCGTTAGTATCAAGGAGAAGATAAACTAATGGATCATTTTATGTTTAAAACATAATTGTGACCATCGGATTAGATAAATACAAAAACACTAAAGAAACACACTTTACCTAAAGACACATTAGACTGAATTAAAATTAAATGGCTCCAAAGTTTCTAAATATCCTAACTGCATCCTCCCTTAAGAGAAACTTGGGATAGGATTGAAGGATTTACAAAGGTGACACAATAGGAGAAGGAAGGAGGCAATAGAGCTTATCCCCCCTTAAAGACAACTTCTTGAACTCCTAACATAGATCAAAGTTGGGAAAACTTCACTTTTGTAAGAGTCTTTGTGAAACTGTTTGCATTTTGATCATTTGTATGACAATAGATCATTTCAAGAACGAAATCTTGAAGAAGATTTTTGATGGAGTGTATGTGGCTCAATGTGTTAACTATGTTGATGTTGAATTGGATTTGGTGAGATGAATGGCACTTTGATTATAGCACTAGAGTGTGGTCAGATGTTGCAATTTGAATCCAAAAGCTTCTTGACTTGCATTAAGTGACTTGATACTCTTCTTTGTTGAAAAAAGAGCAAGGGAACATTTCTTCTTATAAGCCTAAGTAACAAGTCCAAAAGAAAAATTGAAAACATAACCTACAGTAGAATTTCTAAGCATGAATGGTGTTGGCCCAATTAGAATCAATGAAACCAACCAACAAGGGAGTTCCCCCTAAATTGTAATGTAGCCCAAAAATTGCAGTGTACCTATGATATACCAAATGTTGCTTTCCAATGGCTCTCATGGGTTGTTTACATATACTAGGCAATAATACCAACAACAAAGAAAATACTAGGATAGGTATGAGTCAACTACAAAAGGATACCAACTAACTGATGGTACAAAGTGATATCTACTTCGAGTGTAGTACAAGTGGAAACAAGTTTGACTTTGTACTAGAAGGGAGATCGAACTGGTTTACAATCTTCCATGTGAAAGTGATGAAGAAGGTCACATGCATACTTAATCTAGGAGAGAGAAATTCCTTCCTTGGTTTGGAAGACTTGGAGGCCAAGAAAATAATGCAAATGTCTTAAGTTTTTCATTTCAAAATTATTCTTCAACCCTAGATTTCACATGAGATGGTTACCCACTTTCTTGGCATAGACATTGGGGTGAAAATGACATCTAGAAAAATTGGTTTCAAGAAGAAATATATCCATCATTTGTTCTTAACTTTTGAAGTCGATGTCCAAATTATTTTTCTACAAGGGCCTTGTAAGATGAAAACATTTCTAAAACTTTATTTTTAAGTTTGATAAATGGGGTATATCCACACATGTGAACACCTTAAGGAAACCACTCAAATAAATAGATYGAAATTTAGTACACCATTGTATTATGTGTTTAAAACCCTCAAAGAGGGAAACATTCCATGGAACCAACCAATGCATCTCTTTGAGGCAATATATTAATCCAAAAAAAAAATAGTTTATATATGAATCTCTCACAATCGATCATYGACAAATGACCACCCATGCTCTTTAAATAGAGATCATGGACCAATTGAGTTGTAATTCATGGATCAAGTGTTATTAGTGTTGAGGAGAAGAAGAACCATTGGATCACTTTATGTCTAACACATAATCGTGATCATTGGATTAGATAATCACAAAAGCACACTAAATAAACACACTTTACCTAAAGAGCCATTAGATCAAGTTGAAATTAACTAACTCTTGAGTGTAAATATCTTAATAGAGTGACACTTGTTTACCTAACTCATAAGTGTCTAAATATCCTAATAGGGTGGCACTTGTTTTTAGGGATTTATAACTTAAATTTTTGGTTTGCAAGGTAAAAAATTGGCATCGCTGCCAAGGATAAAGTCCATTTTCTGAAAATCTAAAGACCATGATTCAAGTCAGTTGATGAGAGGAGATAAAGCTAAATCAGAAGTCTCATTTGGCGACTCCACTTGAATAAAATTTGAAGAGCTACTCCATAATAAGTTCCTCACAAAAACTTGTTCCACTACTTGTTGAACCATAAATATATTACAAAAGTCGAGTAACAATCCAACCTGAGCATCACATAATTCAAGTACTCAAACTTTTGATTTTATTGAAGATATAAGGTACTTGTTTTTTTAGTAATGTAGGCAATCTATCATTGCAAGCACTATGGCTACTCCTTGGTTGGATGTTATCTACAAACCCTTGGATTTTCATCTTTTGTTGGATATCCTCAAGATATACTAGATAAAGTCATAGATAAACTTTCAACATTCCTAGGGAACAATGTAGTGACAGCACAAGACCATCTAAAGGTGTTTAGAAAAGTGTTCCAAGAAGAAAATGTCAAGCCTCTTGATGTGGTTTTGAATTTATTTGGCATGTCTTTAGAGGATGATGTTACTCATTGTTTACAAGCCTAATAGTAAACAATATAAATGTGTTAGAAGAGTGTGAAAGGGTTATCCTCGAGCATTGGAAAGAAAGAAATGATGTCAAGTTTCTATTGGTTGCTTTGATTGGTACAAAAAGGAATGAAAATGTGATAGTAACAAATCTATATAAAAGGTTCGATCACATGGTTTAAAATTTGCATAAAGACATCAAAACTCCAGTGGAAACCATTCTAATTTATTATATTGATTCATTTGACAGCCAATTTAGTGTCTTGATAAGAGAAAAAAATCTGAAGACTTTGAAGGAGGCTTAAGAAATTGTGATCAAGATAAAAAAAATAGTTTTATGTCCTCGGGGAAAAGTGAGTAGCTTGGTCCATCAAAAGAATCAAGTTCTAGAGTTGAAATAAATCCCATATTATTGAGTTGTGTTTATCCATATATGTATCAATAACAAAAATGTCAAAAATTTGGAGAAAACACAAGTATCCATGTCAGGAATGTAGAATCATGTGCTTTGAATGGAAATAATACAAAAAAGTCAATATAAACCCAAAATAAATTTTGTTTTTGACTAGAATAAAGGTGTATAAGGCATAGACTTCTCGTCCCTATGAATCTCACTAGCATGGGGGATAAGAGGAAGACTTATGGTGGAGAGGTCGTCAAGCTCTCTAGGCTAAGGATACTTCCAAAGTTCAAGTTCAAAGAAAGTATGCTTGAGGATACTAATGCATTGAATGATTTGAACTTTGTTGATGAATATGGTTTCATTTTCACTTTAGGAGGAAAGTCTTATTTTGTTTCTGAAGAAGATATGGGTGAAATAAAATAGAAAATCATAAGTGTTGTAGAAATATCTGAATTGTTGAGTTTTAATAAAAAACTGAAATTCCACCTCTTGACAATAGGTTTATCGTATCTTAACTTTGTAAATTTTCAGCCTTATGGCTATTATTAAATATATAAAAAAAAAAACTACAACAATGGACTATATTTCGATTTTTAACAACCCCAATCCACTAGGCAATTCAAAAGAAAATATACAAATGTGTTCCAATAAGTTTTATCCCTCTAGGGAAATTTCATCATGCATATAATAGATCTGAAAACACTTATGAAAAATACAAAAATAAAAGAAAATATGCATTTATATTCTTCAATCATAATTTTAAATCACTTAAAATACTCACCGTTAACTTATATGAAATCAACAAGACATATTGTGCTGGAAATTACAAACCATGAAGAATACTAATGACTGAAAATCAGATATACAATTTATACAAGTATTGGATTGCTAAAAATATCATTAATATGAATAAAGATGAACTCCATGTACATACCATAGCCTTATCCCAAAGTTAGTACAATCCTCTAGCACTCCAAATTCTTAGCTAGGGAAAACCAAGAAAACCTTAGCTCACACCATGGAGTGTTGATTTTGCAGCTTCAGGAAGTATTCCCACTAGAGGCCAATGTTCCAGGCATGTGGGAAATTTCGTTGGAATCATTTTTTACTTTCATTTCTTCAAAATCGTCCTATAAATGAGGTCAGGGAATCATGGACAAGTTGAGGGACTTTGTGGATTTGTGATGGGGCTTCATACCCACTAGAAAGCCTATTTTTGTGTTCACTTTATCAGATGGATTTTGACACACCCCTAGGACATGTATAAATGAGAACTCAAGTCATTGTCACTAACAAAATTCAAGTGGATACAATGGAATTATAGAGGTCTGAGATTTCTGCGATTTTGGAAGACATTTATAGCCATGGAGAGAGGCCATTGAGCCTCATATTTCTGTGATTTTCTTCTCTTGTTTGGGAAGGTACCTTGATGAGGTTTGTTGAGTGAGGCGCAGGCCTATCTTACCTTTAAGGAGAAACCTAGGAGGAGGATGAGGGATTAGAAATGGTTGGCATTTATAGCAGGGTAGTCGCAAGCTTGAGGAGAAATCCTACCCTCAACTGCAGCCCTATTTTTGGTAGTCACAGCTAGAAATTGGGTCAAGGAAGCTGAGATAAGAGATCTTGGACTGTGGAAGAGGTAAGGCCACAGGACCTTGGGGAAATTTTTTGGAAGTTACAACAAACTACAAGGATGGAACAATGTCATTTGAAGGCTGAAAGGCGGGCATCAACAAGGGAAAAGATAGCAGGTTTGAGGGCAGCAATATATAAGAAGATACATCAGGTCTAAGGAATAGGCCTTGGACAACAATATTGTTGTAAGTGTTTCTAGTATATTTTTGTAAAGGGTTGGGCCATTATCCCTGGTACAGGAGCCCACTGATTCTCAACATAAAGAAGATTGATTTTAAGATTGTATAGTTGTATTCTGATGTGTTAAAGTTAGGAATATTAGTGTGTTTATGCTTACAGTTTGAATTGAGTAATTAATTGTAGAAGTATTAGACCAGATCTAAGACATAGTAAAAATATAACATGGTATCAAATCAAGGTTGGTCACAACACTAGGAAAGTGTTGTTCTTGTTTTGGCTCTTGTTCCAAGCAAGTCACCGTGGAGACTTGGTTGGTGGATAGTGGTGCTTCTCATCACATGATAGGGACACAGAAAACACTCACTATTCAAAATACAGATGGGAAAGTTCTTGCTTGGCCAAAGGGGATGAGTCTTGACTCAGCAGAATTCATTGGGACTCATGATGACAGTCTCTACAAGCTGACATGTCAGCCAACTCAGGCCCTAGTACATGATAGTGATGATCTATGCAAGATTTGGCATAAAAGATTGGGACACTTACATCATCAAGCACTACCAATATTGAGGAAGATGGTTACTAGTCTACCATAGTTTGAAACTAAACACTAGGGAATATGCAGAGGATGTGCTCTTGGAAATAATGATAAAGCTACTTTTTCCAGCAATGATAGTAGTTCCAAGGAGATCTTAGACCTAGTACATTCAAACATGAGTAGAACAATGTCAGTTCCATCTACTAGTGGTTATCGGTATTACGTGACATTCATTTATGACTATTCCAGAAAGACATGGATCTTCTTCATGAATACTAAGGTTGAATTCTTCAGTCGATTCAGAGAGTTCAGGGCTCTGGTGGAAAATCAAATAGGGAAAAAGATCAAGATATTGAGGTTTGATAATGGGGATGAGTATGCTTCCAGTGAGTTCAAGAAATTATGTAAGGAAACAAGGATTAAGAGGGAGATGGCAGTGCCTTTCAACCATCAACGGAATGATGGTGCAGAATGAAAGAAGAAGACTATAATTGAAGCATCCAGGGAAATGTTGCATGAACAGGATCTACCCAAGATTCTTTGGGTAGAAGCATGCAACATTGCCGTCTATGTTTGGAACATGAGCCCTCATAGGATCTTCGAGGATAAGACTCCTAAGGAAGCATTCACATGAGAATGACCGGAGATAGGATATTTGAGGATCTTTGGATGTCGTGTCTACATCCATGTTCCTAAGGAGAAGAGGATGAAATTAGACCCCTCTTTGAAGAAGGGCATATTTGTGGGATATAGTGAAACATCAAATTCCTACCACATCTACATTCCAGGACACTGATATGTTGAAGTTAGTCGGGATGTCATATTTGAGGATGACATAGTCATCGAGAGGTATCATGAGACCACAACAGGTGGTGAGGAGCATGAGGTTCCAAATATCGAAGTGAGTACTATACCATCCAATACTAAGGAGAAACCCCTATATCATGAGGAAGAGTCAAAAGAGGCTAGGGATCTAGTAAACCATCATAGTAATGAAGAAACGAGACCTAGATGGCTTCGAGACACCCTCAAGGATAAAGAGAGACATACAACTCCCAAAGGCACCTTCAAGGAAAGCAAGCCTCCACAGAGGTTCTCTAGCTATGTGGCTCTTATGAGAAATAYCATTGATTCTTAGCCTTCCATTTTTKAGGAAGCAATAGGCCAGCAGGTTTGGAAGGATGCCATGATGGAGGAATACCAATACATCATGAAGAATGATGYGTGGGATATAGTTCTGAGACCAAAGGGGAAGTCAATAGTGACTTCCAAGTGGATCTATAAGATCAAGAATACTGCAKATGGYAGTATCGATAAGTATAAGGCAAGGTTTGTAGCAAGAGGGTTCTCCCAGAAAGAGGGAGTGGACTATGAGGAGACTTTTTCTCCAGTGGCCAAGTATACTTCTATCAGGAGAGTGATTTCTCTCACTTCAGTTATGAAGTGAAAKATCCATCAGATGGAAGTGAAGACAACATTTCTCAATGGGGTGATTGAGGAGGAGGTATATATAGAGAAACCTCAAGGCTTTGAGATACATGGGAAGAAAACACATGTGTGCAGGTTGAAGAAGGTGTTGTGTGGACGCAATCGGGAACCTAGGTCATGGTACTCAAGGATCTATGGGTACTTGCAGATCTTGGGCTTCACCAAGAGAAATTAAGACCCCAACCTATATCTTCTAAAGGTTGGTAGGGATCCTCTCATATAGTTCTTATATGTCGATGATTTGTTTCTCGTAGGAGATGAGAAACTCATTATCAGGTGCAAGAAGGAATTAGCCTCCAAATTTGAGATGAAGGATATTGGTTTGATGCATTAATTCTTGGGATTAGAGGTGTGGTAGAATCCAGGTGAGATCTTCTTCGGGAAAGGGAAGTATGCAGTTGAGATATTGAAGAGATTCGAAATGATGGATTGTAAGTCCGTGACCACCAATATGAGAACATTGGGGGATTAATATTTAGACTTGGTGGATCCCACAATGTATAGGCAGTTGATTGGTTCGTTGATGTACCTCATTAACACCATGCCATATATTTTATTTTTCATTAACACCTAGAGCCAATTCATGACTGAATTGAGACAGGTGCATTGGGTGGAAGAAAATCATGTGCTCATGTACCTACGAGGTACAATTGGATTTGGTCTGAGATATGTTGGAGATGATGGAGTGAGGTTGCATGGATATTTATATTCAGATTGGGAAGATAGTGCAGTTGATAGGAAGAGAACTTATGGTGGTTCTTTCAACTTAGGATCAACAATGGTTTCTTGGTACAACAAGAAACATACTTACGTAGCACTTAGCTCAGCAGAGGAAGAATATATGGAAGCCAATTTGGCAAGTTGTGAGGCTATTTGGCTTCGCAAGCTTCTTGCAGGATTATTTGGTCATGGTTTGGAGCCTACCGTGATCCACTTTGACCATCAGAGTTGTATCAAGTTCTCATAGAATCCAATGTTTCACGATAAGTCAAAGAACATTGAGATCAAATACCACTACATCATAGACAGAGTACAGAAGGGAACAATGAATCTCCAACATATTTCCATAGAAGAGCAGATTGCATATATTCTAACCAAACCTCTAGTAAAGGAGAAGTTTGTCTACTTCAAAGACAAACTAGGAGTGGCGGAGAATACCTCCCTCACTAAGAGGGAGTGTTGATTTTTTTAGCTTCGGTAAGTATTCCCACTAGATTCCAAGGTGCTAGGAATGTGGGAATTTTTTTTGGCATCAATTTCGACTTTTGTTTCGTCAAAATTAGCCTAGAAATTAGGCCAGGGAATCATGGACAAGTTGATGGGATTTGTGGGTTTGTGATGGGGCTTCACACCCACTAGAAATCCTAATTTTGTGTTCACTTTATCAAGGGGATTTGACACACCCCTAGGATGTGTATAAATGAGAACTAAATTCATTGTCACTAACACAAGTCAAGTGGAGACAATGGAATGGTAGAGGTATGATATTTCTATGATTTTGGAAGACATTTCCAGCCATGGAGAGAGGGCATTGAGCCTCATATTTCTATTATTTTCTTCGCTTGTTTGTGAAGGTACCTTGATGAGGTTTGTTGAGTGAGGTCGCAGGCCTGTATTACCTTTAAGGAGAAATATCCTAGGAGGAGGTCGAGAGATGAGAAATGGTTAGCGGTCAGAGGAGGGTAGTCGCAGGCTTGAGGAGAAATCCTACCCTCAACCATAGCCCTATTTGTGGCAGTCGCAACTGGAAACTAGGCCGAGGAAGAGAAGGTAAGAGGTATTAGACTATGGAAGAGGTAAGGCCGCGGGCCCTTGGGGAAATTTTGTGATAGTTACAATAGACTATAAGGCTGGAATAGTGTCATTTGAAGGCCAACAGGTGGGCAACAACAAGGGAAAAGATAGCACGTCTGAGGACAACAGTATAGAAGAAGAGACAACATGTCTAAGGAATAGACCTTTGGACAACAATATTTTTTTAATTGTTTCTAGTATATTTATGTAAAGGGTTGGGCCATTATCCCTGGTACGGGAGCCCACTGATTCTTAGCATAAAGAAGATTTATTTTAAGATTGTATACTTGTATTCCGCTATGTCAAAGTTAGGCATCTTAGTGTGTTTATTATTACAGTTTGAATTAAGTAATTAATTGTAGAAGTATTAGACCAGATCTAAGATATAGTAAAAATATAACAAGGATATCCAACTAGCATGCATCACATAAACATTTCCTTCAAGGAAAGATGTCTCATTTTCTTCTATTCACCAAGTACAACTTAGGGTTACATCTCAAAATCCTAATATCCAAATCTCCAAGGGATGAAATATTAACCCTAGTCTTCAAGATGTTCCAAAAAGATTAAGAAACCCTAGTGACTCTAAGAGAGAGATTAAGTACACAAGAAGATCCAAGAGAGAGAGAAGTGGTGTGCTCCTTTTTATCACATCTCTACACAAGAATGAACAATAATGAATTAGTGAGTTAAGTACTCTCTTCTTCCTCTATATATATGAGAGGAAAGGGAGGTGACCAATAAATGTGGGTCAATTATTTTACAAGCAACCTGGAATAACACATGTAGGATCATGCATGTGAAGCGCTACACTCAAAGAGTACACATGTCGAGCTTCAATATGATGACATACCAAAAAAAGGCTCCAAATGCAAGGGTGCTCCATAAGGTGTGTCCAACACTCCTCCTATAAGCTTCCAAAGACTCTAACAAAACTTCTAATCCATGTACTTTATCGGTTCCACTCCACCTACATGAACATTGTTGAAACCTAGGCATCCCTGAGCCAACTCCAAGCCTCCATGCAAGCGTCAAAGCTACCATTTTTTGTCCAGCGCCTAATTCCCTCCTATAGGATGCAAAATTCTCATCCTCCTATGTAGGGTGTTTTCAAACAATAAACTATCTCTATGTGGCCATCATATAGAATGTCACCAAATTCGTTAGGAGATCTCTAATGCCTTAGGGAATGATGGCATGCAAGCACTTGATTGAGATCAAGAAACCATTGAGTAAACCATCTCTAATGTGAAAATCCATCATATACCATCTCCCATGTGCAAATCCACCACAGACCATCCAAGGATTGATCATACACCATGTACCCTTATCGGTTCCACTCCACCTACATGAACATTGTTGAAACCTAGGCATCCCTGAGCCAACTCCAAGCCTCCATGCAAGCGTCAAAGCTACCATTTTTTGTCCAKMGCCTAATTCCCTCCTMTAGGATGCAAAATTCTCATCCTCCTATGTAGGGTGTTTTCAAACAATAAACTATCTCTATGTGGCCATCATATAGAATGTCACCAAATTCGTTAGGAGATCTCTAATGCCTTAGGGAATGATGGCATGCAAGCACTTGATTGAGATCAAGAAACCATTGAGTAAACCATCTCTAATGTGAAAATCCATCATATACCATCTCCCATGTGCAAATCCACCACAGACCATCCAAGGATTGATCATACACCATGTACCCAAATCTCATAAAGCACCCCCAAACATGGTGCAAACACTTTCGAAGTAACTGAAAAGATAACACTCCCTCTTTATGAGGAAAGTGTTTTCACCAACACTTTTTGACTACCTCTATAACTCCATGAAACTTTCCACTTACAAATGTGTACTTGTTGCAGTACTCACGTGCATAAAATCAACAACAAATGAACTAGACAAAACATTTTTTAGGGTCCAAGTGCTTCACCCAATCAACCTAGATTATATCATACAACAACCTCAATAAGATCAATATATGTCCTAAGTGTTATTCCATGTTACATTTAGATTTATGTCAATAAATAAAACTTTGATACCATGCAAAAAAAATTGAATTGTTGAGTTTTAATACAAAACATAAATTTCACCTCTTAATAATAGATTTTTTTGGATCTTAACCATACAATTTTTCAATTTTAGGGTTGTTATTGTTAATATTATGGTAGCTGCAAGAGGTATTTACCTCCACATGTAAACTTGATGAGAATAGAATATTTCGGGAAGCAAGAAGAAACCCTAATTAATTGGTTAATAACCCTAGAAGACAAGTCGGCTCAAGAGAATGACTTGTATTAGGTTATTAGCCTCCAAGAGAAGAAGTCGACTAAAGGAAATGTTATATACTAAAGAATTAGTACCCAAAATGAGAAGTTGGCCCAGGGAGTCTACCAGAATTAGTATAAATACAGGAGGCCAGTCTTCATTCTGGTCAGTATTCTCATAACTGCAGAAGCAACACTTGTGTGCATTGTAGTTGCCCAGTTTGTGTGCAAGTTTGGAGGAGAGCTGATGTTGCAGCTAGAAGATTTTGGTTTTGGCTTGGACTCTCTCTTGGTTATGGTTTGGACTCTTTGATCAGTCTTGTTGCTCTTGCTTGGTGCACTATCCTTGGATAAAGGTGTGCCACCTTTCTTTGGATATCCTGTCTAGGGTTTGCTTCCAGAATGATTCTCTGTCAAGGTTAAGGTACTCAGGGGTGGCTTCGGCCTATGGTTGGGTGACAATATTGTTATATTGTCTATGGTTAAACGAGCACATCCAATATTATAATAGGTTATGGGCCCACACTATCTTCAGACAGTCTAACCGCTGGAAGATAGATTGGGAGGATTTGCTCAGTTGAAGTTGCAGTTGCAGCCAGTTTTGCTACAACAATGAAACCCTAACCCTCTCATTTAGGAACCTTAAGTGAAGGGATTGACCTAATTTCTGGATAGACTAGTGCGCCCTAGCCTAGGGCACCTCCTGATACTCTCAACAAGCAAAGACGTCAAGTTTGAGTTTCTGGTCAAATCTAGGGTCGACCAAGTCAAAGAAACCATGACTTACTCTATGAAGTCAGAAAACAAGTTAGAAGGGGCTTCTAACTTTAGAGCATGGAAGACAAGGATCGATCTCATCCTTTCCAAGAATAAAGTGTTAGATATCGTGAAAGGAAATATTGTGGAACCAGAGTTTGAAGAAGGAAAAGAGAAGGAACCGCGGAACGTTGTAGTTATGGAGAAGTTCAAAGACAATGACATCAATTCCATGAGTATAATAGTAGATTATATAAAAGACCACTTGATACCCTACAACTCCCATCTTGACTCATCTAATAATATGTACGATGCCCTAACAAACCTCTTCTCAGTCAGAAACATTGGATAAGTAATGAGTCTGAAGAATGAGCTCCATGACATGAAGATGAATGATTATGACAACATAACATCATAATTTTTGAGAATATCTCAGTTAAGAGATCAACAACAAGCTATTGAAGAGATCATTTCAGAGAAGGAACTGGTAAGTATAATACTCAATGGTCTTCCCAAGACATGGGATGCATTTGCCGCAAGCATGAACACAAGGAAGGAGTATCCTACATTTGAAGAACTTTGGAATTGTTGTGCACAAGAAGAATCAAGGATCATTGCAAAAGAGAAACCCCAAAAGGAATATGATGACCAAGCCTTCATAGCAAGGTTCAAGAATTTCAAAAATAAAAGGAATTTTGGCTCCAGGAAGAAATCAAATCAAGAGAAAGATATGTCAAAAATACAATGCTTCAACTATCGAAAATATGGTCACTACAAGAATCATTGTCCCAAGCTAAAGAAAATGAAGGAAACACACGAAGCATCAGTTTCCGAAGAAAAGGAACCTTCAAAGAAGACCAAGCAGGATAAAACAAACTTCTTCTTCTAAGACAAGGTAACAATATTCTTCATAGTTCTTGTACATACAATGTTTACATAGTCTATGTACATATCTTGCATATCTATTTCTTAGAATATAATATGTTCAAAGAGAAACCATATCTATGGAAGAACAACAAGATAATGATTGTTATCACGATGACCACAAGTCATGCAATACACATGAAAGGATGAAGTACATCAACAATCCTTGGTAACAATTCATGTGAAAGTTATTACATAAGTATCAGCTGCAACATAAGTTGATTATATATTTCCAAAAGAAGAGCATGCATTCATGCATGAATCAAGGATTAGGAGGGAGCTAATCCTAAATTATATGATCCATTGAAGATGATGAAGTATCTATCCATGGTAGCAACCATGAAAAGAAGCACGTGTTCAGTATGACCTTAAAAGAAATCCTCTTCGAAAGGAAGCTTTAAAACATCCTTGGTTTTCCATCCACATCCATGATCCTATGATGAAATAAAGAAGTTGGAATCTTCAAGGCATGGAATCTATAGAAAAATCCATGGACCCGAGAGCTAAAAGACAAACATGAGAAAGAACATGAAGATTCCAAGAAAGAAAGAAAAGCCATAACAACCAGTCATTGTATCAAGAATCACAAGACTACCAGCTTGATCTAAACCCACTAGAAGAAATCAAGCAGAAGAAATGGAAGTTGTGATGAAGAATAGTGTATGGAAGACTTAAGAATGGAAGCATTGCGAGATCCAGAACTAAAGGTTCTCCCAGATGGAGGGAGAAGACTATGATGATTGCTTGCTCCAGTAAACGAGACATACCTCTACATGAGTCATTATATCGTCCGCAATATCCATGGGTTGGAGTTTACATCAGATGAATGCAAAGACTGTTCTCCAGAATAATTGAACAAAGAGCATATGTAGAGCAACCTCAAGGCTTTGAGGTATACCAGAAAGATACCATTGTATGCAGATGGAAGAAGACAACTTGGTTGAGAACCTCCAATGCACAGCAGAAGCATGGTGAAAGCTTTATATAATAGAGATATTTTATCAGAATGGTTACTCAGAACTCCAGGATGATGGATTGCCAATCCATGACAAACTCTCATGATAATAGAAGAAGTACCACTTGGATATGTTCCAGTTTGACCCTTGCCACGATGTTGTGAATTAGCAGGAAACAAAAGATTTGAATGCAAATATGATATACTATAATGATCAGAGCTATATGAAGCCTTCAGAGAAAACCAGTGTTCCAGAAAGACCGAAGTACATTGAGATCAAGCATTACATTATCCGTGATGAGGTCCAGAAAGGAGAAATGGTTCTCTAATATATCTCCATAGATGAGTAGATAAGCAGATATTTTGGTAAAGCCTTTGTCCAAGAAGAAAGAGTTTGCGTACTCAAGAAACAAGTTGGAGCTCGTGGAGATGAATTCCTTATTGAAAAAGGAAGAGATGACTCCCATGTTGGGAGGGAGTACTGATGTGTTATTGATTTATGGACAGTGATTTTTCAGTTCAAAAAATGGTCCAATATGAGCAGTTCTTTTCTAGTTTGGAAAGTGGTTTGAGATTTCTGGCGGACAGGCATTTTCCAGTTTGGAAAATGGTCCAGATCGAACGGTCATTTTCGTAATGAAAATGGTTCGATGGTTGTTGATGTACCATAGACAACAATTCCCCTTGTGGCCAGTCTGGGGGAATGGTCTAGGACAGTCACTCTCAGTAGTGGTCAAGAAAACTGGTCTGCCTCACCGAACAATCATTCTTTCGAAGCTCACAGTTGTGAGCAGTTTCAAAGAATGGTTTGTTTTGGAGGTTGGTGCAGGACAGTCAATTCCTTAGGAAATGGTTCGGATAGTCATTCCCTAGGGCAGATTCATTCTCTCCAGGTTGCACTTTGTTTAGTGCCAGAGGAATGGCCCAGATAGGTGAATGGTCTAGGTTCAGCAATCAGGGATAGGCATTCTCTAGGGAAGACTCATTCTCTCCAGGTTACACCTTATTTAGTGTCGGAGGAATGGCCCAGATAGGTGAATGGTCCAGGCTCAAAAATCAGGACATTTATTCTTCCTTGCTTGAGAAGAATAGTCCAGATAGATCATCATTGATGTTTTACCTTCTGAGGGAATATGCTCTTTCAGATCTCACAGATGTGAGTGGAAGAATGCCCAGATGATTCATTTTATATCATAACAATGTTTTCTATGCAGATTGATATCAGATGATATGATTGTTATGGAGACTGAATGTCTTCAGACAATAGATGTATACTACTGTGGTGGATGTGTTCCACTTATTGTGACTATATGTCATCGATCAAGACTCTGTGTGCTACTTGGTGTGGTAGTGTACCACTGGATTGTAGTTGTGTACTAGTATGGATAGACACAATTGTGTTCTATTGAATGAAATTGTTTTGATTTCCTTGAAGACTATCAATAGTGTTGGAAATGATTATCAACTTGATGGATGATCAATGGACAGAGATTTCCTTAGACGGAAAAGGTCCAAGACATTTATTCTTCCAGGACATATGTCTGGATTATAAGAATGGTTCTCGTGTCACTCTGTGGAGTGAGTGACTTATCCAGCATCATGTCTGATTACTCAGATGGAGTATGGTTTCGAGAGATGATGCAGTTGATGACACTGATAGTGATGATGGTCCTCATGATCTAATCATGAGATAGTATATACGACTATGTTGATGCTACCGGGTGAATGGTATGTTTGTGCTCACAACCATTACCGTCAATACCTCCCTAGCTAGGAGGGAGTGTTAATATTATGGTAGTTGCGGGAAGTATTTACCTCCACGTGTAAACCTGACGAGAATAGAATATTTTGGGAAGCAAGAAGAAACCCTAATTAATTGGTTAATAACCCTAGAAGACAAGTCGGCTCAAGAGAATGACTTGTATTAGGTTATTAGCATCCAAGAGAAGAAGTCGGATAAAGGAAATTTTATATACTAAAGAATTAGTACCTAGAATGAGAAGTCGGTCCAGGCAGTCTGCCAGAATTAGTATAAATACAGGAGGTCAGTCTTCATTCTGGTCAGTATTCTTAGAACTGCAGAAGCAGCACTTGTGTGCACTGCAGTTGGCCAGATTGTGTGCAAGTTTGGAGGAGAGTTATTGATGCCGCTGTTGCAGCTAGCATATTCTGGTTATGGCTTGGACTCTCTCTTGGTTATGGTTTGGACTCTCTGATTAGCTCTTGTTGCTCTTGCTTGGTGCGTTATCCTTGGAGAAAGGTGTGCCACCTTTGTTTGGCTATCATGTCTAGGGTTTTCTTCCGGAATGATTCTTTGTCAAGGTTAAGGTGCTTGAGGGTGGCTTCGGCCTATGGTTGGCTGACAATATTGTTATATTGTCTATGGTTAAATGAGCACATCCAATATTCTAACAATTATGAAATATAAACAAAACAATAGTAACAACGAATCATATTTTAATTCTTAACAACCCGATCCACTAGATAATTCAAGAGAAAAGATACTAGTTTGTTCCAATAAGTTCCATCACTCTAGGGAAATATTAACATGCTTATGACACATCTGAAAACACTTATCATAGATGTAAAAACAAAAACAAAAGAATTATTATTTTATATTATTCAATTATAATGTTAAATCACTTAAAATATTAACCCTTAACTTATGTCAAATCAACCAGACACATACTCCTAGAAATTACAAACCATGAAGAATATAGATATATGAAAATCAAATATGGAATTGAAACAAGTATTGGATAGCTAAAAACCTCATTAATATGCATAAAGATGAAGTTCATGTATATGTCATTTCCTTAGTCTAAGGTTAGTACAATGCTTTAGCTCTCCAAAACCTTGGCTAAGGAAAACCAAGAAAACATTAGCTCGCACCAAGAGGATACAATAAACATGTATCACAACATCATGTCATCCAAGGAAAGACATCTTATTTTCTTCTTATCTTCACCAAGTACAACCTAGAATTTTATCTCAAAACCCTAATATTCAAATCCCTAAGGGACAAAAGCATAACCTTAGTCTTGAATATGAACAATATTACCAACATAACTAGAACTTTTCCAAGTTCTCGTTTTTCCAAGGGTCACACTTTTTACCCCATTTTTAAAAATGGTGCTACCGGTAGCACCCCCCTCCATTTTTAGGTGGTATTTTGATGTTTTAAATTTTCTTATCCATAATATTTCCACAATATTTTTTTAAATGTTTATTTTTCATCTATTTTCTAATTTTTCTAATTTTGTTTTTCAATGGTGTTTTTAATCATTTTTCCATGCTTCTTTCAATCTTAAAAATAATTTTTACCATTTACATTGTTGAAATTAAATTTTTTCATATAATTGTGTCTCCTTAATTAATTTATAGTTTCATACTTTTAAAATATAGTGGAAAACATCATTTTTAACACATTGTTTACCTTTACTTCAATACACACAAAATAATTGTAGTTAAATAACACTATTTTGAATATTTAGCAAAAATATATATATAATTTGATTTTTTTAAATAAATTAAAAACTATAAAAACTAAGGGAAAAAAAACAATCAAAATTAATTAAAAAAAATAAAAGCAAATTTATATTAAAAAAAATAAAGAATAAATCAAAAAATAAAATTATATATAAAAACTAAAAGAAAATTACTTAAAAAAACTAAATTTATGACGAAAACACTTTAAAAAGGTTTATATATATATTAAAAATCCAAAAAAAACATTATTTAACATAAAATTAGAAAAAAATATATTAAAAAAAAACTTAAAATTATATATATATATATTATTTTTATTTAAAAGAATTTAATATAAGGTTTTAGTTTAGGGTTTTTTCAATTTTTTTTAAATTTTAGATTATTTTTTAAATATATATTTTTTAATTTTGTTTCGTGTTTTTTTTAATTTATTTTTTGTTTTGAAATTTTCCGAGGTTATTTTCTATATATATATATATATA
>ML777429.1:1265850-1281904 GCA_009831015.1 Picea engelmannii | reverse complement strand
AAAAAAAAAATTCTTTAGTTCGCATCACTTTTTTATTTAGGTGTTAATTTTAAGGTTTTTCTGAGTTACTGTAAAAATTTTGAAGGTCGTGTTTGAAAAATGTTGTAATTTTGATCCCGTTTAAAAAAATGGTGTTACCAGTGGCACCACTTTTTGATTTGGGGTTGATTTTCATGTTTTTAAAGCAAAAATATGGGTTTTTTGGGCCAAAGTTCTTGTTTTGAGGTCACAGTTCTCGTTAAGTTGGTAAGATTGTTCCTTCACCTCGAGTTCGTGACTTGCTTCCCCAACCCACACCAATGAGTGAGGATCTTCACCTAAACATTGATGTACCAAGTATGATTGGAAATATGAATATGTCAATGCATGTGGTAGAGATGTGCAAGATTCCCTCTGTAAGAAGAGAATTTTTGAAGGTCTTAAAGGTAGAAGATGAGGCAAGAGATCCTCTGGTGATTTGAAATACTATGTACCATGGGAACCAGGGAGAGGACAATCCTCTTCTTTACCTTTTTTTGGGCATAAATGGTTATGCTTGAATAATTTTATGTTGGATTCCAGAGCCTTGGAAATGTGATGCCTCTAAAGGTCATGAAACAACTTGGTTTGAAGACAACCTGCCCTTATGGAAATGTTTGTGGTATTGGTTCGAGAAAAGTGAAAGTCTATGGTCTCATATAAGATGTGGAGGTCTATCTACAAGCTTTCCCCATATCTGCCTCGTTATGAATAGTTTTGATTGATGTGGTAGATGCTTGGGGCATGCTCTTATCAAGAATTTGGTGTGCCACCCTCAATGGTTTTCTTAGTATTTATCTCACTCATGCACATATCCCTATGGGGGATGGGACATTTGAGGTTCTATATAGCCAACATGTTGCGAAGAATCATGTAGTTGATCCAAATATCTAGGACTATTGGAGTGATTGTGAGTGACACCTCGGGTCATTGAGTATGATCCTTAAGATTTACCATTTGCAAGAGAAGACTATATTGATACAATGTCACTGAAGACAAATAAGTATAAAGAGGATCTTTGCAAATATCAAGGAAAGGACCCACGTCCATAGAGATACTCAAGAATGATGAAGATAATAAAGATAAAGAGCGAGAATGAGCTACAAGGACATGGTCAAGGAAGATCCACCTACATAGCCTTACATTGAAGACATACCTTATGTTGAGTTTGACGAAGGAAGCTTTGCGCTCATGTGGGATAAGAAGAAGGGAAAGAAAAAGTATGACAAGAAGAGCGAAATTTTGTGGCTTGGCCATTACATCGTCAAAAATAAGTCTGAAAAGGGTACTCCTTATCTATCTACCATAGATGGGAGGAATATGCCATTACCAGTTGATGGGTCTATCCTTCGACCCTACATCAATGGAACTTGACCCCTTCCGGCTACTGGCCCCAGGTAAGTAGGTAGGTCATTTTCTTTCTTGAATTTGCATTTGTGCTTTCATGGTAGTTTAGTTGCATTTATTTAGATTTGCATACTCATTCTTTATTTACATATTGCTTCCTTTCATCCATGCATAGTTTTTGTGATACATTTGCTTGAATCAATACATGTTAGTTATAAATTTTTTGAAAAATGAAAAATTTTGTTTTAAGAAATAGTTATCAATTTTGAAATTTTGAAGTTTTTGATTATATGAATAAAGGGTGAGCAAGCCACCCCTTGATGCTCTAATATTTTGCTTGAGTATGTGTAAGCACAATTTTTACTAGGATATGTTGAGGCTCTCATGTACTCTACGACAAGCGCATGCCCCATGTAGGATCCAGATGTTACCCCCCAACCTAGGGGTAACTAAGGAGATGATGTTTCTAGGCCTGCAGGTAGAAGACATGGAGTGTTGAGAGCCAGATGACCAGATGAGCCCACATTGAGTGGATAAAGCCCCTCCTCTCCACCACCCATCACCATTCATCATCAGCAGCATAGCAGCATATGTCACACTAGCCTGGCCCATAAAGGACAACAAATCTTGCTTCATGAGGTAACAAGTCTGGCCTCATGATAAGTGTCACTTTAATAATTGAAGCATTTGAGCATGTTATAGAGGGTCCTTTATTTATTATAGAACGTTTGCTTGGAAACTATACATTTTTCCTTTTTTCACCTTGGTGGTTGACATGGTTTCCTAGTAAGTGGGTCACCCTTAGGAAAAGGTTTGCTAATAGGAGGTTCCTTAAAGGTTCATCGTACCATTCTCACTCATACTTACCACTTTCCACACTTCTTCCCTTCCATTTTATCATCTTTTGAGTGTTTGGGTTCATTGACCCCAAGAAGGGCATGTACCTCATTTCATGGGAAGAAGGAGCTAAATGCCCAGAGGTATTATAGATAGCACTATCAAAGTAAAAATCCATAACCTATCCTTCTAGATGCTCTCCCTAAGGTCCTGAGAGCAATGAAAAGGTTTGCTAATGGGAGGTTCCTTGAAGTTTCACCGTACCATTCTCACTCATACTTACCACTTTCCACACTTCTTCCATTCCATTTTCTCATATTTTGGGTGTTTGGGTTCATTGACCCCAAGAAGGGCATGTACCTCATTTCATGGGAAGAAGGGGATAAAGGCCCAAAGGTATTATAGATAGCACTGTCAAAGTAAAAATCCATAACCTATCCTTCTAGATGCTCTCCCTAAGGTCCTGAGAGCAATGAAATGCTTCTCCATAAAAACGAAGGACCTTCTAAAAGAAAAATGAATAAAAATGTCTCGTTTGATGGGGGAATGCATTGTGGTGTATTTTAATTTCCAATGCATATGGCACTTGATGTGTTCTAAATTCAAGTGGAATTGTGGTGCTCTTTACTTTTCATTGCACATAGCACTCAATGTTCGGACCGTAAAACAAATATTAAAGGCAAATAAAGGGCTAAGAAAAATGTTTTATTGCAAGCGAAGGGATGCAACACACCCTCCACATAGGCACCCATAAATGAGACAATATGATCCCTTGATATTTCAAGAACCCCATGCCCAAAAGTACTACCCCACTCCACCTCATACTCACTACATGACTTAGAGAGGGTCTTCTTGGGAAACATTCCTCGACTTGGGGATTGGCCTACCCAATAGGGCAACATGACAACCCTCCCATATCTAAATTTGGAAAACTTTATAAGATCTTTGAGCATTTGTTTAGTTTGAAAAAGGGGGACTTAATTCACATGTTTGGGTGGTTCTTTCATTAAATGTGGCTTACTTGGCATGATGCATGTGACTTGTGGACCCTTGGAGGGTGTATTTTCTTGTCTTTACAGGACATTGCCCAATGGAAGACATTCATGAAGGGACTAGGCCACTTGGACCTTCATAGGGGCTTGAAATCCCATTGGACGGATGTAGCACCCCACTCATTGGAGGCATTGGAAGGTGTACGTTGCACATGGGATGGTGACTTTAGAACTTGAACGAGGCTTATAACCATGAAGAGAGGATGATGTCACCCTCTTATGCCTAAACATCCCTCTTGAGAGGCATGACATCACATTTTTTATGGAACATTGGGCATGTTTGGCACAATTGGTGATGTTGTGGGCTTGAAGCCCCAATCTATTGCTTGATTTGGGGATGATGTGGCACCCTTATAGCTTTATGTCCTAGCCTTTGGAGTATTTTCCATCGCATGTTCCACCTTGGAAAGAAGTTTTCTCGGCTTGCATCCCATTGTTTTGTTATTTTGTAGCCTATGTGGGAAAAAAGTCAAATTGATTTGCTAATTAAGCATTGTAACCTAGGTTTTAGCCTAAAATTATGGATTTAATTGTTATGTGGACAAACTATGGCTTGGGTTTTCCTCATATAAATATGAGGCAAGTCATTTTCATTTTATCATAGCTCATCACTTGGAAAATCACTCTTGGACTGAAATTTCAGACCTCTTTGGCAATTTGCTCTCTCTTATTTTTTGTCATTATGGATGCTACACTTGTTTATTGGTGGAATAAATGATAGTGAATTCTCTTGGATGCTTCTTCTTGGAAAACTGTTGGAATTTATTTGATAAGTAAGGACTTTGTATGCTATATCTTGGATTGGGTAAGGAATTTTTGCAATCTTGTGTTTTTCTTCTTAAATTCAAGGTTATACTATCAAAACCTAGGAGGAGTATAAGGGGATACACCCTCCATCAAGGAATTCTCTTATATTGTCATTGAAAGGGATTAAGGATTGCTACAAGGAGTAAGAGAGTTTACACCCTTGTAGAAAGATATTTCTAGGGTTTATCTTCTCTAGGGAGTAAGAGTTTACACCCGTAGAAGATTATCAAACCCTGGTTAAACTTGGATTTATAGGCTAGACAATTTGGAGGTTTTGTGTCTTCTTGGGTTTTATAAGGGTTTAATTCTCAAAGAAACATTTTATTCTCCTTGTTGACTAGGTTTTTTTCTAAGCAAGAGACTCCATTAACCCAATAGACAAGGCACTAATTGCATTGGATATTGTATATTGTTGCATTTGTAAACGTGAAATTGGAGAAATTGAATTGTTCAAGTTTGGATTTGAATTTTACATACTTTAATCTCTCTTGTGCTCTAAGGTCATCTTGATTGGATAAGTGATTATGCTTCTATAACAAACATTAAGCTAAAGTCATTAGGGTTGTATAAAACTCACTCTCTCATACTTTGTTTCCATTTTTCTAATGCTGGAAATTACTTGTAAGTTGTGATAATTGTTCTATCGATAATAAGCTATTGACTAGGTGGTTTACTTGTTAATTTCAGTGGTTAGAACTTGTTCATGTAGAAAAATTTTGCTACATCCATTGTTCTGTCATAAATACTTGTTGATAACTCTCATTAACAACCCTCATTTGTCATCAAAGTCTTGGTCTAAACATTGGAACATTGTGTACTAGTTTCAAGATTTATTTTCCAATATTATATACTTGATTTTGATGGTTTAATTTGTAGTTGTTATAATTTTGTCTTTGCTGATATATAATTGTTACCGCTGCACATTTTGGGACTGCAAGCATAAAAAAAATTTACCTCTTATTCTAGAGCTCATTTCATCATACATTGTCTTGGTTTTAGTTGTCTAACATTGGTTTGCAGGTACTCTCCATTGGAAACTTTTCCTTGACTGGTATTCAACCTCCACCAAGCACCTATAATCTTTCATTGTGACCTATAGGGGTTTTCCATTCCTCTCATTGGTTTCTCCCTTGCAATCCCCCTATGGGCACCCGAGAATCCTCCTTTCATTGGGCTTGTCCTTCACTAAAACAAAGGGGATATCTATTGAGGTGAGAGTGATAGGTGTCCCCAGTTGTGTCTCATACTTGTTGGTTGGGTTTGGATTTTCCCAAACTACAAATTGTGTGATAATAGTACCATATAGGGGTTGATCATACACCATGTACCCCAAATATCATGAAGCACCCCGAAACATGGTGTAAACACATTCAGAGTAACCTGAAAGGAAATAAGTGTGGAAAAGGTATGAGATGTGTTAGGAGAAAAATCCTCTTACAAAAAACTTGGGGATAAGGTGTGGAACATTTATACTAAAAAAATAGGGAATCTCGTCAAAGCCCAAAGGAGGAAGATAATTCATCCAAAGTATTCACCAATGAAAAACTTTGACCAACAAATGGAGGCACTAAAATATCCTCATCAAAAAGGCCATGTGAAGGTATGGAAATTGCAAATCCATTGAATGTGGATTTATGTAATGAGTTGTCCAAGTTCAAAATCAATATTCCCTTAACTGAAATAATAAAGATCTCAACACAAAGGGAGAAATTGAATAAGTTATTTGGTTTCAAAGAGGCTAATGAAGACTACCCTATAGTATTTCAAGGCATGAATCAAGGAATAAAAAATGGTAATCACTCTCCCTTTATATCACATTGATGAAATATTATTAATTCATAATTGCATGCCAAACTCGTGGGTTTCCAAAAATGTTATATCTTTTAAGGTTATTTCAAATGGGTCAAAAAACCACATGACCTTACATGAATGTATCTGCCATATATTCAAGAGAACCCAATGTTTGTGGGTTGATTAAATATATCAAGGTTAAATTGGTTGGGTATCCAAATATCACTATTTTGATGGACATCATGGTCGTTGATGTCCCATATGCATGGTGTATGCCATTATTTAAAAAAATGGTCCACTAAGTTGGGTGGAAGCATTTGGATGAACTCGTCACATGCCACCAAACCCACATGTGAAAACAATTCACATTGTATAGAGAACCAATGATGAAGTGCCATGTTGAAGACCTAAAGGATCCAATGGGTGAGATCATATGTGTAGAGGATGACTTTGGAAACTATGCTAACATGGTGCAATATATAGTTCCACCATTGGATAATGCACTTGATAGAGGAAATGAGATCATATGGAAGATGCATTTTGACATAGCATGATCCAAGATAGGTGCAGAAGAAGGGATCACATTCACATATCCTCAAGGTGAGACCACATCTTTATCTAATAGCTTAGAATTTGATTGCATAAATAATATTACAAAATATGAAACATTTTTGTTAGGATTGGAGTTGGAAAAAGAAACAGGAATAAAGGTGTTGAAAGTCTTGGGAGACTTCGAATTAGTAGTAATGAAATTAAAAATCCAATTTGTTGCAAAGAATGACATGTTGAATAATTATAGATGTGCAATATGGGACATAAATTTGAAATAATTTTCTTTCAAAGAGAATTATCCACTTCTGAATATGGAGGACTTGTTTCAAAGAGTTACCAGATTAGGTATGATGTCTATGTTGGATGGTTTCTCTGGTTATAACCAAGTGCTTATGAAAGAGAAGGACCAACACAAGTGTCAGGAGAATTATATGGTAGCAATTCAGTACATTAATTATCAATCCAGGTTTGTAAACTTACAAAGAACCAGGAACAATATATACAAAACGAATCTCAAAGACACGCCATTCTTAATAAACTATGAAACAAACTCTCAGAACTAGTTGTTCATCTAACAGTGGATATTCTAAGGTAGAATTGTTGGTTGAATATAAGTTTTTTATATTCAACATTAATACATTGCATCCACTCTGTCATATGTATTGACAACCTTCAATTAGACATAAACAATGGAATTGAAAACTAATACATACATACAATATATCTATTATGAGAAGTTGTCGACCAATGAAGAATCGGTGACCATTAATTGCACAACTGCAACTCTGATAGGTTTTTGTTAAGAGGATCACCAATTAAACTAATAGATAATAAAGCATGAAATTCATGTTCTAATAAGCATCAGTTGAGCCACACAACAATAATAAATTGATAACATCAACCAATTAACACTACTACTAGATTATGGCACACTTACTATAAGAATCGAACTCTGAAATTAAACCAACAATGAAATCAAACTTAAGTCTAATGAAAAAATTAAAATAACAAGGGTGTTACTTCTGAGATGAAGGGGGGCCTAACTTCCCTCAGAAGTATATCCACTATGCAGTTACAAAATGAGGAATTCATAAGACAAATACGCATAAACCGATCTTATATTCCATAATCAACAGACTACATGTGTTGAATAGAGTTTGGTCTTTCTTCCTTATTAATACTACTATCAATCTATATCTATGCCCTTGATATTTATACAATTACATTCAAATCAGAACTAGAAGTTCTTAGACATTCAATCCCATACACAATCTACTAAGGATAGTCAGGACATTACAATATTACTTCGAACAAATCAACATACAACATAATTACATAATTGGTCATTTCATTATGATTTCATGACCAATGACATGAAATCACAACATACGTTTGCAAGTTATAGGAATTGATTGAATTATTGACCAAGAATAGCACTCTTATTGTTGGAGTGTTCAGTGATTTCGATAGTAGATGTCTATGTGTACGCATTGCTCCACAAAACCCACATATTCAAATCATCTCGAAAGTTTGGTGAATATCCTAATCATAGAGGAAATTACGAGACTTGTTCAACATGCTACAGGAACATTCTAGTAACCTCATCAACTTGAGAAATTCAACACATTTTATTCATTTAACAAGGAAAATGAAATACTTAGGCTAGGATAATTACCTTTGAGTAAAAAAATGCACTTTGAAAAAAAATGGTAAAGTATATGTCATTATAAGGTAATAGGATGGGTAGGTGGCAAGGTAAACAGACAAAACAAGGTCCTATATACTATACCAAATACATCAAAATAGGGACCCTACATCTCCCCCATGCCTGACCAGTTGCATGTCCTCATACAAAATTGGACCTTCAGTCACCTTCTAAAATATGAATCTTCAAAATTGTTGATACTTGGATAGATATAACAGGTCCTATGTTAGGCATGGATGGCCTCTTGAAAAAATACAATGATTTCATAAGTCCCCGGCTGCATCCCTTCAAGCTTGGTCTTGAATCTCCGATGCCACATAAAAAATTTCTTGTCATGCATATACAGTCATTGAGCCTTCCTTAGCGACTTCTTATTATCCTTTTTCAACTGAGAAATATCCTCTTGAAATTTGACACTAGAATCCTTCAACAATGAATTTTCACTTTTAATGTACTCGTCTACAACTGTCATCTCCCTGATTTTCCTTTTTAGTCTACCAATCCTCTTGTTACTTCATGTTGATTTGTCAACACCAATCAATTCATCCATTGACCTTTCTCCTAGGATTTCATTTGCAGTTAAACTACCCAATTGGATTTCCTCAATAATCGTCTCCACCTCAGGGTTACCATGTAGTTCATTATGTTTTTTTGACGGTTCACACACAACTATCGTTTCACCAAAAATAATTGAACACTTTTCTTAGGAGGGGTCTCAAGTATTACCTCCTTCTCGATTGTTTTATTAAATTAGATTGATCCTTCAATTATTTTGGTAGCCTGAATCCTTGTCATCCTTGGTGGAGTAGGTGTCACTAAAAATTCCTTGCTTCTTTGTGCAGTTGGATTCTTACAAATTGAGATAATGCCTTTGTCCCTTGCCTCGAACTCAAGGTCGACTTTGTACTCTTCATTCGTACTCGACTCCTTTTCTTGTTTCGCAGGTTCCTCTTCAGGTTCCTTGGCCTCTTCAAGCCCCTCTTCATTTTTTGCAGACCTCTCTTCGGCCTCTACAAACTTCTCTTTAGCATCTTCACATTTTGTCCTTACTTCTTCAGGTTCAGGTTCCTTTTCTGCCTCTTTAGGTTCCCCAAACTGATTCTAGGCTAGGAAATTTTCCCAGGTGTTATTTTTCTTCCTTAACTCATCCAAAACCATCAATTTCACAAGGTTGTGACGATGCAGGTTTCACGTCATCATCCTATTGTAGACTTTTTTCTATGCAGTTTTTGCCATCTTGATCAACGACTTCCATAAAAAGTAGGGCAAGTTGAGATTTTGTCCTTTAAAGTGCAATAGGAGACAGATATGGTAAAGGAAGGTCATGCTAAAGTGACCTTCACACATAATATACTTTTGTAACATGATCAGCAAGTTATGATATATTATCTTTAACAAACATCACGTTGTCCCCTTAGACCACTATGGTTTCATGCTAGTTGGCTTCAGGAATGGAGCCCAACTCACTTTTTCAACTTGATTTATCTTGAACCAACATTATTCGTCTTGTGGTAGCTCTATAACCTATGAAATGGATTATTCTAATACTCTGAGCTCAAAATACCCAATAATTTCCCTTTTCCATTGAACCCTAATGCAAACAACTGAGTCACTTCTACGTTGTTCCCACTGTATTTCAAAAGAAGGGCATCCAACCTGCCTTTTCTATCTTCCTCGTACATTTTGGGTATGATTCCAATATCTTAGTCGCGTCTAATTCAACTCTGAGTGTGCTCCTCAGTATCTCTCACGGTAAGGAGTTGCAAGTTTTGAATGACAATATTCGGCTCAGACTACATAGGAGATGGTTTTCACAATATAATAGATGAATGAGGTTTAATGAGAATCGATGGTTAATCATGATTATAAAGATCAAATCATCATGATCCGATTTAACATGTCACATATGGTAATGATTGACACGATGTATTTGGAATGATGGTGATTCATGTGGATAGTGGTGGAGGATTATGCAATGATGCTAAAATGAAGTAATCAAAAGGTGGTCAATTTTGTGCATGTGTGATGGTTTAGGGGTGATAGGATCATAGTTAGCACATATGGATTCAAAAGGTTTCCATAGTATTACACTTCCCAAATTCAATGAACAAAATAAATTTCAATACCTTTCCCAAGCTTCAGTTACTTGGAATTACCTTACCACTTTGTTGAACCATACCTCTTGCGAAAGTTTTGATTTATGTTGTCTGGTGAAAGGAGTTTGGACTGGAAATTTAGAAGTAGACTATGTATCATGGATTGCTACAAAAAAATGTAGATATGCATATAATTCTGGTAACAATCTACTTGTACGCATGACTTCATATTGTTCCTATGCTCGAATGGAGATCCTTTGTTCTTAGTTAATTACCAAAAACTGATACAACAGATGTGAGAACCAAAACCGCTGCATACAAATAATCTTGGTAATGAAAATTCTACAGGAATAGGAATAAGAACAAGAACATGAAAAATTGCTATAGGAACTTGAAAATTGAATGTTGCATGCTTTATTTGGTTGAACTACCCCAAAATATTCATCCTTACCCACTTTTGGACATTCCCTTCCATGTAAACAAATTTCTTGAAGTCGAACATGGAGGGTAATTGTTGGATTACCAAAAATTAATAAATGTCGTTAACCAACATGAGATTTCTCACCAATAATGTCAATGAGCATCAAGGTACTTCAATGCATCTTGTCAAGTATGAATGGATGTGTTGAAGTTGAGTAACTTGCAGAATCTAGCAGTCAGGGGGCATTGATGCATCCCCACTGCTGCTAGTGAGATAAATTGTCATTAAGGCATGCAAATTCCAAGGCATTGTCACGATCTATAATCTCAGAGCCTAGATAAAGAGTTGGAGTCAATGGGCCGAGATTGTTAGAATGGGGGTCTTATTGAATCCCCCATCATCGAAAATGAGAACCATAAAATGATTGAATAATTTTGAAAAATAAATTATCATAAGATACAAATTTATTTGGGACCTCACCATCCACGAGCCTGGTTTTCAAGTAAGGTTTCGGCCCAACTGCACTAGAATTTTTTTTTTCACAATTGAGTATTATTTTCTCTTTACTTTTTATTTTATTTATTTTTGTTTTTATTGTTTTTGTTTTATTTAAAATAGAAGAATATGAAGAAGAAGGATGTGGGTAAATACCCTCACCTACCATTTGCATTTCAACTTTCTCCATAATATCCTTGACAAACTACCCCTTAGATTTGGGCATTTGATATAACTTGAGCCTATGCCCATTAACCAAGAAGGATACTTTCTCATCATCTATGGCTTGAATCGTAACAGATCCATTGTCGAAGACAACTTCAATCTCATAGGGTCTAAGCCAACATGTATTGAATTTCCCTTTGAAGTCCTTAAATCTCGAGTCGAACAAAAGTGCCCAGTCACCTACTTTGAATTTTTTCTACTTAATGACTCTATCATGCCACTTTTCCATCTGCTAATGGATGAGATCAATATGTTGTAAATATTCTTGGTGCATCTCGTCCAACTCATTGAGTTGAACAATTCTTTCATTATGTGCTTCAGTCAAATACATCCCCAATTCCGTTGCCATTCGGAAATTTGTGATCTGAAATTTTATGGGAAGAAGAACTTGTTTCCCATATACTAACTCATATGTGGAAAAACCAATAGTAGTCCTCCATGTTGTCCTATAAGCCCATAAGGCTTCTAGAAGTATGCCTGGCCAATCCTTCTTGTGTAGTTGTATTGTCTTTGTCAAAATTCCCTCCAGAACCTTATTTGTCAACTCCACATGTCCATTAGCATGTGGCTGATATGGAGAAGATTTCATGTGCTTAATGAGATACTTTTGTGTAATTGCATGTACCAACTTATATGTAAATTGAGTTCATTGGTCAGTAACAATTTCTCTAGGTACCCCAAAACGAGTAATAATATCTTCAAACAATAAATCCACCACTGATATTTTTGTTGCTATGAATAAATCCTTTGCTTCCACCCATTTCGTAACATAATCGGTGCATACTATAATGTACTTCCTACCTTTCGATGGGGTTTGATCGGTCCTAAGAAATCCAAGGACCATTTTTCAAAGGTACCTATAAGCACATGTGGCTAAAGTGGCATCTCATCTGCTCAAATTGGACGACCCGTCCTTTGGAAGCTATCACATCCTCAGACATACTTCTTGACATCTCAAAAGATCATAGGCCAAAACTATCCCAAATGAAGGATCTTGTAGGTTGTTCTTCTATCTTCAAAGTGCCCCTTGCAAGGTTCATCATGAAATGCTTTTAGGATGTCAAACATCTCATACTCTCTCACACATCTGTGAATAATCATATTAGGACCAGTGTAAGAGAGATCTCCCTTAATCTAGGAGTATGGAGCACTCATATTAACAATCATTTTTTTTTCCTTGGGTGAGAAGTGAGGTGGAATATTTCCTGTAGTGAGATAATTAGATATGTTTGCGAACCATGGTGAATTAGCATATATAGAAAATAGTTTTCATCAAGAAAACTGTCATCAACAGGAATATTCTCACCTTTATTATCAAGCCTAGAGAGGAATTTTGCTACTTGATTTTCCTTACCTAGCATGTCCACAATAGTGATGTCAAATTCCTGCAATAGCACTAGTCAGCTGGTGATCCTTCCATTCATAATAGGTTTTTCCATCAAGTACCTAATGGCAGAGTGGTTAGTATGAATAAATAATTCATACCCTATGATGTAATGATTGAATTTATTAATTGCATAAATTACTTCAAGGAAGTCTAATTCAATCACAGTGTAATTTAATTTAGTTGGAGCTATATTCTTGTTTATGAAATAAATAACATAAGTTAAGAGATTTTCCTTTTGACCCAATACAGTTCCTATATTTGAATCTAATGCATCGGTCGAGATTGTTGATTTTTCAATAAGCTAGGCTTAAGCATGAAGTTAATTCCATTTTAGAATTTTACTTAAACCATAGACAATTTGTTGCAGCAACCAAGATCACAAGAAGAAACACCATGCACAAGTACACAAGAAGTATCCTTGGAAGCCCTTCTCAACAAGGAAATAAAACCAAGMCAATCCTTTGCTATATTCTTCAAGAGAAATACCTCCAGCACCATAAACACCTAGCACACAAAAGGGTGCTCACAAACCCTAGAAACCTAGCTCCCAAGAGAGGTGCGCACTTTTCCCAAGAAGATRTACTTGCTAAAATTTCCAAACTTACACAAAAKATATGATTCCTCAATGGGGAATTTACCTTTACTTATATTAGACTGAACCTGTCAACAGAAGTGTCTATTGGCACAACAGGGCCGACCTCACTAACTCACAATATAATTAATAATTACCAGATTAATTATCTTTTACATTAATTATATTTTACCTTAAGGTGTGACCGACCTGTACCCTTTACATTACAATTAGGTTTACAGGTAAGTCTGACTCTTGAACAATATAGCAAGGGACCTCATACGCCCAYTAGTGTTCATCCACTAGGGGCACATCCATAGGGATGTCCATATCTSTATCTCACTGCGTCTCATAAGARAACCACACTCACTAGTGCTCAACCACTAGGATCACGTTCACTTGTGCTCATCCACAAKCACGTCCAACTCAAAAGATATTATTTCCCACWGCATTACACAGGAGATTCATCTGGAGTTCATCATCTCAAATCTMTTCTTAGAGGAGRCTAATACATCRTCTTCATCTCTGTCTCATAATGATGCACCCAACTCATGGGAATTCACACATTCACCTTGTGCTCAACCACATGTATGTCTAACTCAATAGATATTCTTTCTCACTGCGTTACACAAGAGAATCATCTGGAGTTATTCTCAACTCTCTGTAAGGAGGAGGCCATCACTACATTCCATTTCTATCTCAGATAGGAACCACACACCCATCTCATGGGATCTCTATCAGGTTTGTGTCCTGGAGGATGTCTCACGCAGCTGAAATCACCAACACTCCCTCTCAGCTAGGGAGGCATTCTCCATCAGGCCAAGTCTCGCATGGAAGTACTTGAACTTTGTCTTGGTGTAGTCATCAACACTCCCTCTCAATTAGAGAGGTATTCTTCACCAAGCCAGTTTGGTGAATATGTCTACAACTTTCTCCTGTGTAGGAAGGTACAACACGTGTACTTCTTTCCTCTGCATCATGTCTCTAAGAACGATATTTTATCTCAACATGTTTCGATCTATCATGAAACAGAAGGTTCTCAAAGAGTTTCACATAGCTCTAGTTATAATTATAGAATCCATCTCATGATCAAGTAAATCTGTCAGAAGTTTATGAAGTCGCACTGCTTCGCACACTCAATGATATATACTCTGCTTCTACGGTACTCAAGGCCACGAATCTTTTCTTCCTGCTACATCAAGAAACCATGGAAAACTCCAAGGTAAAAAAACAACTGGATGTGCTCTTCCGGTCCATTGTACTTTCTTCCCAATCTATATCAGCATATCCCTACAAACTCAAGTCCACATTGGAGGCATATCTCAGACCATATCCAACTGTGCCTAATAGATATCTCAATACATGTTGCGTTGTTGTCCAGTGAGTCTATTTTAGTTGACTCACATATTGACTAAGTACATTCACTGCATAGCATGAATCAGGTCTGGTGTTAACCAGATACATCAATGATCCAATCAGCTTTGGATCAATCTCGTCTGAATCATCGTCATTCATTTTCTTCAAATCCATCACCATCGATTTGCATTCTGTCATACTGAACTTCTTTAATATTCCCACTGCATATTTTTCTTGACTCGGGAAAATCTCATCGGTCCTCTGTCATACTTCTTGTCCAAAGAAGTAGTGCATCATACTCAGATCCTTCATCTTCAAAATCAGAAGTCAAAGCTTACTTGTATCCAACAACAAGGATTTCTGAAAAAGTCACCAAAATCAGGCTCTCGCTACCAACACTGTAATAATATAGGTTTGGCTCAACATCATTCTTGCTTAAACCCAAACTCATCAACAATCCATCCATCTGATATGGTTTTCAACTCATGGATGGTAGTATGGATGGAAGTGTATCGAGATTACTGGATCAAGTGTCTCATCATAGACAACTCCCTCTGTTTGTGAGAATCCTCTGGCTATAGATCTCGCTTTGTATTTCTTGACACTTCCATCGGCTGCATGCTTGATCTTATAGATCCACTTGGAATTCACCATAGACTTCCCTTCTGGTCTCTGAACAATATCTCATACATCATTCTTTAATATATACTGGTATCCTTCTGTTATGGCATCTTTCCATACATGTTCATTTGTTGCTTCTCTATGATAAGAAGGCTCAAAATCAATGATGTGGCTCATGGCTGAAGAGTAGTTCGAAAAATCTCTTCATTCTCTCGAGATGTGCCTTGAGAGGCTTGTATGTTTCTCTGCCTCCTGCAGATTGAGCCTAGGCAGGCCTTTTATGCCCTACTACAATATATTTGGACATATCAACTGGAGAAAATGGATCATTTGGAAGAATGTATGTCTCCCTCTGAACTGTTAAAAGGAGAGAAGGTATTGTCTCACTATCAATCTCCATATGAGATTTTATGGATCTTTGAAAGATTATCTCTTCTTCAAGGACACATCTATGCTTGTCTTGATCTATCTCTGACCAGGGATGTAGATCTGGAATGTCTTCTAAGATTCATTGTTATCCCATAAATGTATCCTTTCTCCCTGAAGGGTCTAGCTTGGAATTCTTCTCTTTGGGTAGATGAAAATACATTGGCCACTCAAATATCCTGAAGTGTTCAATCTTAGGCTTCACTCCGGTGAAGGCTTCTTCAGGAGATATGTTTTTCAAATTCTGGTGAAGGCTCTTGTTATGAACATATACTATGTCATGTATGCTTTTGCCCATAGAATCATATAAAGATGCATTATTGCATTGGTTTCCTCTTTCTCAAATA
>ML777429.1:1196332-1264167 GCA_009831015.1 Picea engelmannii | reverse complement strand
TTGGGATTATGACTGCCAACAATAATCCTTGAAAGTCATAAGAAAACAAGAAATCTTGAATGCTTCTTCAAGGAGATGCAGAAACCCTTAAAACCAGAAATCTGCAGAAATTTGCAGAACCCTAGAAACCCTAGGGCCAAAAATAAAAAATTCTTGGAATTTCAATTTAAGAGCTTCTAGAGGTGCACTAAAGGAATCCATACCCTCATGTCCAAATTTCAGCCCCAACGTCCAAGTATTAAGGGCTGGAACACCTTAGAAAGGAGGGTCATACAGATTTTCTGGAAACCCTAGGAGGGGCGTACGGTTATGCAGAAATGAGAAGATGACTTTATAGATTCTTGTGAAATGGGCTCTTCAAGACCTATGATCTGATACCATGTTGATTTTTCAATAATATAGGCTTAAGCATGAAGTTCATTCCATTTTAGCATTTTACTTAAACCATAGACAATTTGTTGCAGCAACCAAGATCACAAGAAGAAACACCATGCACAAGTGCACAAGAAGTATCCTGGAAAATCCTTCTCAACAAGGGAAGAAAAATCAGAAAATACTTTGCTATATTCTTCAAGAGAAATACCTCCACCACCATAAACACCTAGCACACAAAAGGGTGCTCACAAACCCTAGAAACCTAACACCCAAGAGAGGTGCACACTTTTCCCAAGAAGATGTACTTGCTAAAATTTCCAAACTCACACTTGAGATATGATTCCTCAATGGGGAATTTACCTTTAATTATATTAGACTGAACTTTTCAACATAAGTGTCTATTGGCACAATCAGACCAACCTCACTAAATCACAATATAATTAATAATTACCAGATTAATTATATTTTACATTAAGATGGGGCCGACCTGTACCCTTTACATTACAATTAGGGTTACAGGTAAGTTTGACTCTTGAACAATATAGCAAGGGATCTCATACACCCACTAGTGCTCAACCACTAGGGGCACATCCATAGGGATGTCCATATGTTTATCTCACTGCGTCTCACAGAAGAACCACATTCACTAGTGCTCAGCCACTAGGATCACGTTCACTTGTGCTCATCCACAGGCGCGTCCAACTCAACAGATCTTATTTCCCACTACATTACACAGGAGAATCATCTGGAGTTCATCATATCAACTCTCTGCTCAGACGAGGTTAATACACCGTCTTCATATATGTCTCATAACAATGCACCCAGCTCGTGGGAATTCACACATTCACCTTGTGCTTAGCCATAGGTACGTCTAACTCAACAGATCTTCTTTCTCACTATGTTACACAGGATAATCATCTGGAGTTATTCTCAACTCTCTGTAAGTGGGAGGCCATCGCTACATTCTAGTTTTGTCTCATATAGGAACCACACACCCATCACATGGGATCTCTCTCAGGTATGTGTCCTGGAGGATGTCTCATGCAACTGTAATCATCAACAGAGATGTGGAATGGGAGGTTCCAATTTGGTCCTCTCAATATTGGAGTTGAGGAGAGATTTTCCTTGAGTATATCAAAGGCATGTTGGAATTCATCATTCTAATATAATTTGGTATCTTTTGCAAGCAATTTCAATAGGGGCAGGGATATATTCGTAAAAATTTCTACAAATTGTCAATAGTAGCATGTGTGACCTAGGAAGCTTTGGAATCCCTTTTGATTGGTTGGAGGTAACATTTTGAAAATTAATTCTATCTTGGATGGATCTATCTTTATTCCTACAGCTGACACATGGTGACCTAATATGATTCCTCTAGCCATTATCATAAAACATTTCTCATTTCTTAATGTAAGATTTGTCTCTCTACATATTTTCAAAAAAAAAAAAAAGATTAATTAAAGCTTCATCAAAAGAATCACATGTCATAGTAAATTCATCCATATATATTTCCATACAGACATGTAAAAAATCAGAAAAAAAAATAAAAAAATACCAAGTATCGCTCATTGAAATGGGGTTGGTGCATTGCATAAACCAAAGGGAAGTACCTTGTAGGTGAATGTCCCCCAAGGAAATATAAATTTGTTATTGTCTTGATCTTCTGGAGTAATCTGGATTTCACTGTATCCGTTGAATCCATCCAAAAAAGAAAAATATTTCTTTCTAGCTAGTGTGTCCAGAACCTGGTCAATAAAAGGTAGGGGGAAATTATCTTTTAGGGAAGCCTCGTTTAACTCCTTATAGTCTATGAATACCTACCATTTCGCATTGTTTTTTGGAAAGATCACTAATGGTGACACCCACTAGCTGTCTGAGATGGGATAAATGAACCAACATTCAAGAGTTTCTATAGTTTGGCCTTCATTGTTTCCCTCAAGGATGGATTCATTCTTCTCTGTGGCTTTCTAATAGAAGTGGAATATTTTTTAATATAGATGTGATGGATGCATGTGTCTAGGTGTATGCCTTTCATATTGGTATATTCCCATGCAAAGGCATCCAAAAAATTTCTTAAAACCTGGATTAATTTTCCTTCCTATGTACTACCTAAAGAAGAATTTATGTTTAATGTTTTTTCAGGAAAATTTTCAACAATTTTATAATTAGATTCGAAAATTGAATGTACATGAAATACTGATGAAAAGGAAGAGGATAGTTCCTCTTTAGTGCAATTCTCTTGAAAATTTTGTTCAAAGAGACAGTCAATGGAGGATTCAATGTGAGATGATGACTGGCCCCCAAAATATTGTGGGAGATATGGATTAGTAATGTGATGATTAATCATATTCTCTTCAGTATTTTCCTTAAATCTCATCGCTTGTGAAATAGTCAGAATAGGTTGAAAAACTTCATCATTGTTGTCTTTGTCAATTCATTATGTGCAGTCAAGTTCATTTGTTGGTCTAGCAGGGGGTTATAGGGTAATTTTTTCAGTCTTAGTGCCATGTGTAATTGTCATATTCTCATACCTACAACTGATGAAAGCATCAGTTGTGTCTAGTCATGGTATCCCGAGAATTAAGGGGTGCCCACCCAGATTGGATTTGGGTTGTATGACATAGAAATCTGTTGGGTACTCCCATGAGTCTAGCGAGACAACCACATCCTCTAAAATACCCTTTGTCTTAAGTTTAGATCAATCATCCAATTCAAACACAGTGGGTGTAGGGAGGAGATTATGAAGTCCCAATTGAACCAGTGTTTCTAATGTCATTACATTTATGGATGCACCCAGGTTGATTAGGGTGATTGCAATGGGAGTCTTATTGATAATAATTGTGACTACAAGATTCCTAGGGTCCATGTACTTTTTTGCAGTGACTTTGGTGGACATGAGGTTTGCCAATTTCCCTACAACTTGGATGGTTGGGGGTTCCTTTTTTCGTCTACATCGATTTTTAATTCATAATTTTATAGTTGTTTTAGTGTAAATGGGGATGTCCTTTATTGCTTGTAGCAGGGGTATTTTAATACAAATATTTTTCAATTCTAACACAAAATCGACCTCAGAGGATATAGTTGGTTTTTCTACTGCCAACCTCTCTAGTAAAGGAGGTTGATCAGGCTGTAATAATTGTTCCTTAAGGGGATCGGTTTGTGGGGCTATTGGAATTTGACTTTGAGATTAAGATGTTGATGGTAGTGGTGCCTGCAAAATTTCAAACTCGATAGGAGTCTCTTCTTCTTCATTTTCTTTGACAATCACTGAGGATTTTGGGTTAAGAACCTTCCCATACCTCGGGTGAATTTCCTGTAATGATACAAGCGTGATAGAATACATGGGAAAGGTTTGTAGATTAGTTCCATAAATTGCTTGAAATAGATTATTATTATTAGGATGGGTAGGAATTTGGGTTGGTCATGGAGAATTTTGAGGAGTCGGTAATGAAATTTGTTGTGGTTGATTGATTTGTTATTGAGGAGCATGTGGGGGTTATGTATATGGTGGTGGTGCAAGATAAGGAAAAGTATGTATTACATCATAGGATGGACCATGCCGACCTTGATGCCAATTATGTTTTGGATCGAGATGAGGTGGCCAAGGTTGCCATGGCACAAGAGTGTTCCACATCTGATTATGAGAATAAGGAAATTGAGATGCAGAGTTTTGAGTCATATCTAAAGGTCTGGGTTGCCATGGTTTTCATGGTTCTGTCAAATACAATGAACTTGAGGCTCCTTTCTCTCCTCAAAATTCTTTGGTGGCATGGGACTCTTCACAAATACCACAAATTTCAATGTTGTCTAGTGGGCATTCCTTCCATGGGTGCTTCTTTCGTCATTTAGGACATAATATAGATAAAGTTTTTTTTGACGATTCTTTATTCTTAACCTTCAAAACATCAAATTGTGAACTCAAAGAGATAAGAATATTAGTTTTAAAATTTTCAAACATATTACCAATTTCAGCCTTTTTGATTCCTATTCTTGCAACAAATTTTGTGAACCTAGGGGTGACATCTTTGGCGCTTCTACCAGTATGGGAATTTCCTCTTGAGTATCGTCTGCATAAGTCAGATACCTCATCATACAAAAACTGGGAAACATAACCTGATCCCATCAGGTTGCGAACTTCTAAGCACTCATTCTTTATGCCTTTTAGTAGAATTGTTCTCATTGTTTCCTTGCTTAGATGAATTTGTTTCGATCTTTGAAGGTTATACTGCTCCACATAGCCCTCCAAAGTTTCGTCCCCTTTCTACATAATTTTGAATATTTATTCTCTGAGTTATTTTCCCTTGTATTAGTCTTGATATTTCTTCAAAAATATTTCTTCATCTCCTCCCTAGTTCAAATGTTATCCCCATTGAGGCCCATAAACCATCGGAGGGTTGCACCCTTTAGGGTGGCAGAAAACAATTTTATTTTTTGGGAAGTAGTAGAGTAATCGTAGCTTATACAAAGTACATCAAACTCAAATAAATGCATCAGGGTATTCATTGGACAAACCATGGAAATTTGGTAGAGAAAATGAGGGAATGTTCTTCATTTGTGTTGCTCCACCGGGATCTCTGAGAGGGAACTAAAAAGTGATTGTCCCCTCATTGTTGTTACATGTTACTTCTTTGTCTACCATTTCATACCACAAAATAAGAGGTTGTTATTTTGGTACATACCCTTCGAAGTTGGATGCCACTATTTCTGGGTCTTGAATCGGATTGGTCTGGAATTCTATATCAGGTTGCCCTGTAATAGTAGGAGTAAGCATTTATTCTACTGTGGGAGTCTCTTCATTGACCGACTCAAGTATAGGAACTTTCTTAGGTCCCTTAGCTCTTATTCCTGAAATTCCTCCTCTAGTTTTTCCTGCCAGGGGGTTAGTAGAATGGGTGGCACTTGCAAAACCACTAGATGTGGAAACATGGTTTAATTTCTTTTGAGGATTTTTACCTCTAGTGCCCTTAGCCTTATTTATACAGTCTTTATCATTCAAAAAATTAAAACTATGGAAAATCCCAACATGAAAAGGGAATGTGGAGACTCACCACAGTATTTGTGTAGACTTTCACCTCATGTCTTACTATTTCCACCTTCCAAGTCTGAAACGTTGGTCCTGCAAAAAATAAAAGAAAACAATTGCACACTCTCTTTGAGATTAGTTCCTTCAGCGCTTCCTCAATAACCGCGCCAAAATGTCATGTGAATTATATAGTGGTAATTTGGTACATTAATTATCAATTTGGGTTAGTAAACTTATGATGCACCAGGCACAATATATGTAGAACTAATCTCAAAGACACACCATATTTAATAAACTATGAAACAAACTCTTAGAACTAGTTGCTCATCTAATAGTGGATATTCTAAGGTATAATTGCAAGTTGAATATAAGTTTTAATATTCAACAATATTCCATTTGATCCACTCTCCAGTTATATTGACAATATTCAATTAAACATAAACAACAGAACTGAAAAATAATACATGCAGAAAAGATATCTATCATGAGTAGTTGTCGACCAATGAAGAATTGGTGACCATTAATTACACAATTGTAGCTCTGATAGTTCTCTATTAATAGGATCACCGATTAAACTGATAGGAAATTAGTCATTAAATTTGTGTTCTAATAATCATTAGTTGAACCATGCAACATGAATCAAATGATAACATCAACCAATTAACCTTATTATCGGTTTATGGCACGCTTACTACAAGAATTGAACTCTAAAAGTATATCAACAATGAAATAAAACTAATTAGGGCGCTACTTTTGAGATGAAGGGGTCCCTACCTTCCCTCAAAAATATGCCTTCCACGCACTTAAAAACTTAGGAAATTAGAAGACAAATACGCATAAACCAATCTTATGTTCCATAATCAACATAGTACATGTGTTGAATAGAGTTCGATCTTTCTTCCTTATTAATATTGCTATCAGTCTATATCTTCAAGCATGAATGCCCTAGATATTTGTACAACTACATTTGAATCAGAACTATCAATTCTTAGACATCCGATCATGTACACAATCTACTATGGATAGTCAATACATTATAATATTAGCTTCGGATAAATCAACAGACAGCATAATCACATAATTGGTCGTTTCATTATGATTTCATGATTGAAGGCATGAAATCATAATATACCCATGCACACTATAGGAATTGGTTGAAGTGTTGACCAGGAATAGTGTTCTTGTTCTTGGAGTGTTAACTGATTTAGATAGTAGGTGTCCATGTGTGCACATTTCTCCATAAAACCCGCATCTTCAAATCACCTGGAAAGTTTGGCGAATATCTTAACCATTGAGGAAATTACAGGACATGTTCAACATGATACATGAACATTCCAGTAGCCTCTTCAACTTGAGAAATTAAACACATTTTATTCATTAAACAAAGAAATTGAAATACTTAAGCTAGGATAATTACTTTTGAGTCAAAAATGCACTTTGAAAACAAAATGGAAAAGTATATGTCAACATAAGGTAATAGGATGGGTAGGTGGAAAGGTAAATATACAAAACAAGGTCCTATAGACTGTACCAAATACATCAAAACAGGGACCCTACAACAAGACAACCCTTACTACACCTTAGGGGACATTTGTGTATCTCAATATGATATTTAGTTTGTTGAATGCTAGATACATACTTCAAAGACTTATGGGATATGCATTCAAGGATATCATGGATAAGATTATTATGATTTATCAATATGATTTGATTGTTTTCTCTAAGGAAAGGAATGCACATGTCCACCATCTTAGGGAAGCTCTTAAAAGATGTTGAACATATGGGATTTCTTTGATCCCCAAAAAAATAGTCTTTGGATTGGATGAAAGGAATTTTCTTGGCCACATTATGTATAAAATTACGTCAAAATTGATCGAGAAAGAATATAATAAACCTAACAAGTACCATATCCCTCCAACAAACAATAAGTGCAATATTTCTTTTATCGGATCAATTTCATCAAGAGTGTAATGTACCTTGGGAGGATAATAGCAGACACCTAGGGAGGTACCCAAGGGAATAATGAGTGTCATCATGTGGCCATAATAATGGAATAGGCCCACTATGTAATTAAAAGGAAAGAATATAATAATAAGGCGTAGTTGGCATAAGGACCCTAAGAATACTCATGTGAAAGTATAAATACACATGAGTATCATTGTATTGGATATATTTTGGATTGTATTGGCTTGTAGAAAACATGAATTGTGGAGTGATTCCTTCCATAAGGAGTATTTGGTGGTGTTACCATACCTTAAGGGTTCTTCTCTCTATATTCTTGTGTTATTCATGGTGAGTGTTTGGTATATTTGATGTTCAAGGGTTTATTTTTGAAGTTTTATGGTGGATTATCTTTTATATATTTGAAGTTTTACTACAAATAGGTTCATACCTAAGTTCACTAGAATCACCAAGCTTATTTCAGAAATGTTGAAGAAAGATCAAGAATTCAAATGGAGAGAGGAAAGCGTAAGGGAATTTCAGAGAATCAAAGAAGTTATTGCAACAACAACGTTGTTGGTAAGTATTGCTTGAGCAAAAAAAAATTGATATTTTCCTTTGCCTCAAAAGACACAATTGTAGGTGTACTCTTACAAATAAATGAGTAGGATTTGGAGAAACCTATAGATTTTATAACTAAAGGAATTATAGGCATTTAATTGAAATACATTGTCATGGAGAAGCAAGCTAATGCCATGGTCCAAGCATTGAATCATTTCAGAAATTATGTTGGGTACTCCAAGATAGTTGATTTTGTTCCTAACCTAGCAATAAAGTATATCTTATTTGAGCAAGAATGTTTAGATATTCAAGGAAAGAGGATATCCAAAATCTAGGAGTATGAATTGGAAATTAAGTCAACTAAATTGGTGAAAGGTCAAGGATTTTCTAGAATGATGATAGAACGAAATCAGAAGGTGCTAGATATCGGAAGAAAGTAGATTTGGAGTTGACTTTGGTAGTTATTGAAGACTTGCAACATCATGAGTGGTACAAGGACATCATTTATTATTTATGGAATCTATCATGCCTAGATCACTTGTTTAATCATAGAAGAAGAGCGCTAAGATTGGAAGTAGTGAAATATGCTTGATCCAAGGAGGATTAGGTTGGAGGAGACAGAAGAGTTTGGTGCTTAGGTGTGTAGATCATGCAAAGGGCAAGAAGCTTATGGCCGAGCTTCACAATGGGTTATCCAAAGGACATTATGTAGCCAAGGAAATTTCCCACAAAATTTTAAGGGTTGGGTATTATTGGCCAAGCATTGTTTTCGAGCTTCATGATTTTGTCAAGTCGTGATAGCCTTATCAACTTTTTGATGGAAAACATGTGTTGGAAAACTTACCTTTGCATCCTTTAGTGGGAGATTGATTTTGTTGGAGAAATTCATGGAAAATATATCAATGGTTTTGGATTGTCACAATGATAAATTACTTCAAAAAATGGGTGGAGGCAATACCAGTGAATATGGGAACCCACAAAATAGTTATTGAGTTTCTGAAGGAAAGAATCATCACCATGTTTGGCATTCCAACAAAAATCACCTTTGACAATGCCAATGAATTCATGTATGTTGATTTGAAAATGTTTTGATTTGAACATGGCATTTCTTGGGAACATTTCTCAAATTATTATCCACAAGGAAATGGGTTCGGTGAATCCAACAATCAAGATTTGATGAGGATAATAAAGAAGACAGTGGGAGATAATAAGAAGTGTTGGAACAACAAGCTTAAATTTTATTTATGGGTTGATCGAATCACCAAAAAGGAAGCTACTGGAAGGAGTCTATTTGAGCTGGTGTATGGAGTAAATGTAACTTTTCTAATACATTTGAAGATACCAATATATGAATTTTTCATCATTTCACGTCAAATAAATAGGAAGTGCATGCGAGAATTGATCAATTGGTGGAACTAGATGGAAACGAGAGGAATGATTTTGACCACTTAGCAAAGAATTGAGATAAATTCCAAGGAAATTTTGATAGAAATGTCTCGCTGAGAATATTTAGGAAAAGAGACAGTTCTCATGTGAGACAAAAGAAACAAGAAGTCAAGTAAGAATGGAAAGTTTTGACATTTTGTGGATTGATCCTTATAAGGTCAAAGATGTTGTTGGTATAAATACATTCTACCTAAGTCACCTAGATGGACATAAGCTACAATGGATTTTAAATGGGAAATATATGAGGATGTATTGATCCAATGGAATGTAATGCCAAAATAGCTGAGAAGGAATAATCCCATCTGAGTATTAGAGGGAAAGTAGATTTTATTTCATGATCCCTTTAGCATTTGGATCATGCTTTATTTGTAGGGCCCTTGGATGAATTTAAATCTATAAACAAAATATTTGAATGATTAAATGGATGATATGGGGTTATTAGATGTGATTTTGGATCCATCTTGCCCCTATTACTTAACATTGCAAATGCATGTTCATGAGGAGAATGGAGATTTTGGAGTTTTTTACACTCCATGGAAAAGTGTAGTCCCCATATGGAGTATGTTGTTAGAAGGAGGATATTTTGAAGCACTTAGATTAAGAACTCCCTTGATTGGATGAGATCAAGAAACCCTTGACATGGTCAATATCCACTTTATCACCATGGTTGATGTACAAGATAGGCATTAAATGAATTCTTGCAAGGAGTTCCCATGATTTGAAGGGTGGAACCATATTTTAATATCTTCCATTAAGAGAGGGGTCATACATAGTAGGAGGGGTTCCAAATATAAGAAAAATCCATTAATAAATAAAATTTTAAGTTGAGGAGAGGTCGACCCTTACCTAGGAAATAATAGTGTTTATAAGTTGAAACATCAAAGGGGAAAAATATCATTAATGAGGTGTTCAAGTGGAAGACAAGTGGTGCATTAGGTCTAAAATGACTTGCTTGGGATGTATGCCCTAATTCCTATGAATGCCAAGTGTCCTTTCAAGGGTTATCAAGGATATGAAGGGGACACAAGGGAGATGCCCTAATTGAGGCTTATACTAGGGATGAAAGCTATACATTCTAGAGGGAGAAGGTAAGAGGTGTGAAATAAGTGTGAAGAGTTCAAAGGGATTAGTTGAATATCTATTTAGGGATGAAAGCTATACATTCTAGAGGGAGAAGGTAAGAGGTGTGAAATAAGTGTGAAGAGTTCAAAGGGATTAGTTGAATATCTATTTGAAACATAACAAGTTAAGGGTTTATTCTATGTGAGGGTTATCATTTTCTTTCCATATTTCATGGTTGAAATCTATTATTGAAGTTGCCTTTATAAATATGTTATAAAAACCTTTTGTAAAAGGGTGTTTTTCTCCATAAAGAAGGATCAAGCTTGAGGTTAAACCCTCCTTATTTATTCTTGTTCGTTGTTGATCAATATATATTTTGTTGTTGTCATTATTCTCAAAGAGACTAATCCTATCAATATTTGTTTTGGATCACACATATTTTTCATTAATTTGTAATGGTTTATGATCTACACCTTTGGAAAAGCCCTTCCTTTATTTATGCATATTGATTAATTCTATTTGATAAATTAGTGCATCTTGTCAACAACCTAGTTATGCGTCCATTCACTTTAAATCGAACCCTTTTAAATCTGACCTTAACTCCATTGCTCAAATAGTTTAACAATGGTCTATTTTTTCACCCATTTATATTAAAGAATATCATAATATTAATTAGGGTTTCCCTCCTTGTGTCATAGGAGAGTCGACCTAAAGTGAAAACAAATGTTATTAAAAATTTATAATTTAAAGTGCAGGTTTTGGAGGTAACACTATTTACGGACTCTCATGTCTCCTTTTGGCATTTCTATCCCTCTATTAAACTTTGGGGTTTGGCTTTATTTTTAAATTTTATATTTTTTAATCTAAAAATGTTTAATCACTCAATTTCTCTTTTCTTTTTCTCTTTTAATAAATGTGTACATTAGGATGTGTCATTAGGTTAATATGTTTGATAAGGTTCTATGTAATAGAATCCATTTCCTCAACCAATTTCAAAAATTGACCCACACTAGATGACATTGTCTCATTATATTGTTAATGTATTCTTATAAAAGAATCAACATAGTATCACATCACGTGTGTATCTAAAAACTTGACACGTGTATTATCAAAAGAAGATGATGGTCATATAATCACATTTCTTTCTTGATAAAAATTCAACGTGTAGAAATCCAACGCAATACACATTCTAACAAAATATTCCCCCTGTTATATTATGTCACTCGAGAATATGTAAGACTTGAAGAACACGGTACTTGATCAAACATCATTGAGTACTTGAACAAGGAGACTCGGCACAAGAAAACACTAAGAAAATTGATAGCACATTAAAAACCATATAGGGATATAAATATAGATGATAGTTTGGCATCCTCAACACCATATTAGAGGATGTTTCCAATACATACAAGTTAAGAATTTTTGTAGAAATTGTGTGAAATGTCAATTTTTGTAGAAATTGTGTGAAATGTCAATTTTAGAAATTTCACCTCAATTTTGAGGTTTTTAGGATCTATTTCATGTGAACTTTCATCCTTAGGGATGAATTTAAAATATTATTTTACAATAATAAATATTTCACTTCCTTCAACTCAATGGATAAAACAATTCAAGAAAATAAATACCGATAAAGTGTATTTGAATGCCAAAATGTTTTAGTCTCGTAGCACATTTCTTAAGAAAATTAAATTCTAAAAATGGGTTATTGTAGCAGATTATTACAAGAGTGAATCTCCCCCTTTATCTTTTAGATGTGTGTTAAATTACTTTAAAAAAATTATTGAATGTTATGTCAAATTAGTGTTCATAACCATCTCTACAATCTAATCATTCATAACATAACATGAGATAAAAATCAAATTTGTAGGAACACAAAATTTGGACAACACGAACACTTCATATATAGATAAGATGAAGTGCAAGTACATACCACAACTTAATACAAACTTTGTACAAGTCAAGGTGTCCAAATATTAGCTAAGGAAACCATAATAAAACCTTATCCAACAACTCCTTCTTTCTAGGTATCACTCCCAATTAGAGTTGGTAACTCTGCCAAATTACATCCTCATCAAGATAGCATATATACTGAAAATTCATCTGTAGCAAATCCACATGAATAACACAAGTGAACACAATATTATCCCTCTATATTCTCCATATCAAGCACTCCAAGTACCACTAAGGTTTCCAAACATCACAAAACCCTAGTTTTCTTCTCTCGTGAGACTTAAAAGTCAAGTGCTCTCTTTGTTCCTTCGGGATTTATCCTAAACGTTGGATTCCTTGTCTCTTTAGGGTATAACCCTAACCTTAGCTTTCCCTTGAATTTATTTAATAATTTTAGCACTCAAAACAAAGAGAAAAAATAGAAATGAAGAAGAGTATGATGAAAGAGACTAAGTCAGTCCAGCTCTCACATCTCTAACAAGTGTACAAGTACAATAAATGAGCAATGATGAAGTGATGGAAATACATGTAAGGTGATGGAGGCAAACAATAGAAAGTGGACCTATTCCACTACAAGCAACCTAACTACATGAATATAGGCTCACATGTGGAGTGCTCCAAATTTAGATTACACATATCAATATCCATGGCATGCACATCCAACATGGCAAGGATTTAGGGTTGAATGCTCCTCCAAAAAGATCCAACGCTCCTCCTCCAAATGCCTTCAATGTTCCAAAACTACCATATAATCCAATTGTACCTCTGAGTTCACCCAACATATATTCTTGTTCCTCAACCCAAGCATCCCTAAATCAAGTACAAGCCTCCATGCAATCCACCAAGTGTTTCCATGCCATCTAGGGTTGAATGCTCTCCTCCAAGATACCAAACACTCCTCTATGGTAAGTCATCCTCCCAAGCAAGTGACCAACATCTCTAATTGTGCACCCCATGAAGAAAATAATAATGCCATCTAGGTCTCCAACACTACAAGGAAGTATGTGAAATAAGCATCAAGACAAATTGCAGCAATCCATGAATAAGCTATCTCAAATGTCTATGTCCATCATGGTACAACCAAGGGTTATCAACATACCATGCACCTCACATCACATGAATCACCCCCAAGCATGGTGTAAACACTTTCAGTGTAACCTAAAAAGATAACACTCCCTCTTTATGAGGAAAGTATTTTCACCAACATTAGCTTGCTCCCTTTGCAACTCAATCATACCTTCCACCTACAAATTTGAACCTAATTCAATCTCAAAATAAACTACTAGCCCCTATAAAGGAACTATCACCAAAACATCACACTCTTGCATTAAGGTATCACACCTCACCTCCTCATGATAACTATAAGACTCACAAATTGAAGAATCCAATGCAATATGGTTAGCATATCTCCTAGGAGGTATATTTTCTCTCATTAAATATCTATGTGCTCCTATGTGCACCTATTCATATTGTAATGTCTAGTTGAGCCAGCTTGACTATCTATGTGTCAGTGTAGAAGGTGAGGGCATATCCACCCTCAATCTCACCTCATTCACATCTGGATCTAATTCATCTCTAACCTTTGAATTAGTGTGTGGAACAAAAAACTCCTCACCCCCTTCAATCTCTGAAGAACCTCACATCCTCATCAAACTTTACATCTCGACTCACCAAAGTCTTCCATTGTTCTAGAATGTAAATATTGTAATATTTAGAAGTCTCATAGTATCCAATAAAACAAGATACTATCATAGTGTCTTGAGTCTCAAAATACCACTAACCACTTGTGAATCCAAGGTAACATAACCCTAGATCACCAAAAAACTTTCCAAAATCCAACATCCCTCAAGTCAACATCATGGGCCAAAATATTTAGATATTGCATCATGAGTTTTTCAAGATATCTGGGAAAGATGATCACATCTCCATACGAGACCAAGACCAGTGGGCCAAATCTATAAAAATCAAAAAGATAAACATATGCAAAAATACATCCATAATGAAATACTATGATGGTGGTGCAAACAATAGCCCACACATGGCCTCCAAAAAACTGTAAGCATGTGTATATTTCCCATACATATCAAAACCTTTGGCAATTGAAGCAAAACCATCAATGGGGTCAACTCCCTCTTTTCAAGAGAATCCTCTAGTAATTGGAGAAAGAATATCATCAAAGTAAATTCCTTATTTTTGAGAGAATATAACAAACCTATCTTGGTACTCTTCAGTGCTCCCATTAGCAATAAGCTTGGAGTATTTTATTGATTCCACCCTAGGTTTTGAACCTATCTCCATGGAATTTCACCATACATGGTTTTCATATTTATTTTTAAAACTAGAAGGCTCACATAGCTTCCCGCTGGCATGTAAAATCACTATATGATCAATGAACAACATGTAAATGCCACCATCATACACACCTTTAGCCAAAGCCACCAGACTTGCTAATGTACAAAAACTAATAGTGTACTATTGTCCTTCAAATGCAACTCCACACTAAAGATCTATCATACAAGAGATTGAAAGAAGGTTTTTCTTCAAATCAGGAATAAACAAAACATCATTCAACTCAATAACATCACTTGATGGCATTCGGAAGGAAATTGTCCTCAATCTTTTCATGGGATATGTAGCATCATGACCCAAGTCCACACTCATACCTCCATTTTGCTCATGAACCATGTTTGGGAGTTTCTTATCATAAGTCATATGTCTTGATACCCTACTATATGCATACCATCCAACACTTGAGACAATGTTCAAAAGATAAACAAGAACCAGCTATAACTCATTTTTACTTAGCCCTGCTTTAATACCAGTTGCAATCTTTTTCTACTTGGCCTTCCCTTTGTTCTTCTTTAGACATTGGTTGGAATAATTTCCCTTCTAGTGACACCTAAAACATTTCACATTAATCAAATATTTATTATGTGTATTTGTATCTTTCTTCTTACCCTTATTGTATCCTTTCTTGCTTCCCTTCCTCATCCTCCCAACAAGGGCTAGGTCTTCTACTTCCTTTCACCACTCTAAATAGTACTCAAACTCAATCTTTTCCTGCACACTTTTATCGCTTCACATAATTAGGAAAATGCTCACAAGAACAAATACTTTGGACAAAATGTTTCCAAGATGGAGCAAGTCCATTCAAGGAAATGGACATTAGCTCTTTATCCTTCACTTTTGACCTTATGGTAGATAATTTATCTCTCAACTCTATCACCCATCTAGGTATCTTACCATTATATCTTTGTTTCTCATGTGGATCATTGAAACCCTATTTCAAAAGAGCATATTTCTAGGGAGATAAGAACTCTCATATAAACCAAGCAAGCATCTTACATCAACTTATTGGTCATCGTATCTACAATGTGAGGGATGAAGTGATCCTTCACTGAATCAAGAATGATTCTATTTTCCTTGACTTCTTCTTAACATTGGTGGAAATCATATTGGATCAAAGTTGCAACATTATATTTCTTAACATGCTCCCAAAGATCAGTCTCCTTCAAAATAATTTGCAAACTAAACTTCCAAGGTATGAAATTGGAAACACCATTCAACTCTTCACACTCTCTAATACCAAGACTAATAATCTTGCAAATATGGGGCACACCTCAAAGCAATACCATCAACACATAAAGTAGAACAACTCATCTAGGGCTAAAGTTCTTCTTGCAAGCACCCTAGGATTTCACACCCAATCAACCTAGAATAGGTCAAGAACCTCTCACAAGTATGGAACAACTAAAACACCCAACTCCCACTTCACTAAGAGAGAAATCTTAGTCAAAATAGATTTAAAACCATGTAGAAATTTCTTGAAATTCCACTTTTAGATATTTCACTTCAACCCTAAGGTTTCCCATATCCAGTTCGTATGAACTAACTGAATCTGAACTATTAATTTATAGTATTAAATACGTCACTTCGACCCAATTCACAAGGCAATAAAAAAAATACCAATAAAGTGTACTTCAACACCAAAATGGTTAATCCCATAGGGTACACTTCCCAAGAAAATTATAAAATGTCTTATTATCATAGATTATTACAACAATAAAGATTCCCCTTTATTTTCTAGATATATGATAAATCACTTAACAAATTTAGCTCAATGTTATGTCAAATTATTATGCATAACGATTTCTAGAATATGCTCAATCATGAAGATAACATAAGATAAAAATAAATTGTGAAAGAACAAAAAAATTGGATATCTTGAACACTTCATATATGTAGATAAGATGAAGTACAAGTACATACCATAGCTTAATACAAAGTTGGTACAAGTCAAGCTCTCCAAATCCTAGTTAGGGAAACCATTAAAGAACCCTAGACACCAACTCCTAGATATGAATCACTCCTAACCAAAGTTGGTCACTCCAGCAAAGATCCTCAACAAGTTGAAATACACATCAGCAAGCCTTCCTTGGCATATTCACTTTTATTACAGAAGTGAATAAAATAGTCTCCCTTTGTCTCCTCTACATCAAGCAATGTAGATAGCACTAGGGTTTCCAAATGCGTTAAAAAATGAATCTTCTTTTCTCACAAGAGCTACAAAATCAAGCCCTCTCTTTGATCCTCTACATTGTTTTCCAAACCCTAGATTCCTTGTATCCTTAGGGAGAATCCTTAACCCTATATTTTTCTTGAATTACCTCAAAAACCCCAATAGTGAATACAAAGAGAGCATTTACAAATGAAGAAATATACAATGAAAGAGACTAAGTCACTCTAACTCTCATATCTCTAACAAGTCTGTGAGTACAATAAATGAACAACAATGAGGTGATGGAAATATTGTCTCCTCCCTTTATTTATATGAAAGATGAGGGAGGCAAACAATATAAAGTGGACCTAATCCACTAAAAGAAACCTAACTACTAGAACATAGGCCCACATGTGGATCACCCCAATTGAGGTGACACATGTCAAGCTCCAAGGTTGAACGCTCCACAGCATGTGTCCAATTATCCTTTGGTAAAGGCATCCAATTCTCCAATGCTACATCCCAAGCCATATGTACCTTTAGGTCCATCCCACCTACATGATCACTCCTTGACCCCAAGCATCCTCAAATCAAGTACAAGCCTCCATGAAAAACATCAAGTGTCCCCATGCCATCTAGGGCCCAACTCCCTCCTCCAAGATGCCCAACACTCCTCCAAGGAAAGTCATCCTCCCAAGAAAACAACCAAACTCTCCAAGGTTGCACCCCACAAAGAAAATCACCATGTCATTTGGGTCTCCATTATTCCATGGAAGTGTGATACATAGGCATCAAGACAAGGTCTAGAAATCCATGAGTAAGTTATCTCTAATGTGTGTGTCCTTGTAATACAACCAAGGGTTACTAGCATGACATGCACCCAAAATCACATGAAGCACCCCTAAGCATGGTTTAAACACTTTTGTAGTAACCCCAAAATCTAACATCCTTAACTGTGGAATAATGCTCCATTCTTATATTTTAGGAGATGGAGAACTTACTCAGATAATTCATTGTTTTATGATAAAAGTGGTTACATCTACGGCATATAAATGTCAAATTAATTTCACTTACAACAAGATAAGATATTGTTTTTATTTTATTTTTATCAATAAAATAGATGCAAGTACAAGAGAGGCCCTTGTTTGTTACAAGCTCTCAAGAAGACATCTTGGAGGAGCCTCAAATTTATTTTCACATTCAAGAGAAAGGAGGAATAAACAATCGAAACGAATTCCAAAAGACCCTAATCTCGTAAAAAACCTTACATGGATATTTAAGGTGTAAATATTACCCCCATTCAATGCACAAATGGTATGGATATACAATTTCTCATCCACAACAAACTATATAGAACTTAATCAAGACCTATGTCCTAAGTTCTTTTGTGAACGACAAATGAAGAACCACCTGAATCGTAATCAAGGCCACAATTATGACTTTTTCCACTTGATGCTTCCACAATATTCATATGATCTTGACTATGGAGATTTTAGCATTTATCCAATGATATTTATCACATCACAAATCAAGGAATCTATAGTCCTCAATGTTTGTTCCATACATCACTTATTCTCATTACATAATTAACTTAACAAATTTTTCATTAGATCAAAATATCATTAACTTGGATATTCAATCTTTCTCATTATTTCATATATCCAATCATTTTCGTTAATTCATATAGCTAATCATTTTTATAATCATAATGCTATTTCATATTTTTCTAGAATTAACTTAACAAAATTTTCATTAGATCAAAAGATCATTAACTTGGATATTTAATCCTTCTCATTATTTCATATATCTAATCATTTTTGTTAATTCATATAGCTAATTATTGTTATAATCATGATGTCATTTCATATTTTTGTTTTGTTAGAAATGGTCCACAAATTTTATTTTGATTACCAAAATGAGGACAATTTAATAGAAATATAATTCGCATATGCATTGTTTCAGGGATAATTTAAAATATTGAACACTTATCTAAAATATTATGCACAATATAATGATGTAATCACGCGGGTTATCATCCTCTTGAGTTTGTCTTCATCCTTGGAGATTTATTAATAATAGTTCGTTATAAATCCTATCCATCATGATTTCCAATGCATAATTTAATGGCAATTACAAATTTATCAATTTAACATAACATAAATATTTTTCTCAAAAATAACCATGATCATGATGCCTTGTCTAATATTATTGAACAATCATAAAGTAGTTTACAATCTCAATTTATAGTCAATAGGGCATGAAAACATTTATGGTACATAAAGCAACATTGTGTTGAGTACACAACACATCTTAAAAAATTATATTTTTTTGGGCATCACATGTTTCTTTAAGTCTTGCGACTCGTTGTTTGTATTTTATTTTTACTATTTTTTGGCATGTCATTCAATTTTTGTATTTATCTTTGTCTTTGATTTTTGTTTTTGATGAAAACTATATTTTGCTCCTTAGAAAATTTTCAACTTTTGACAAAGAAACTAAGTATAAAGGGTGCACCGAAAACAAGTTTCTAAAACACACCGAAATCAAGTTTCAAAGTTTCACCAAGAACAAAGTTTAGAAAATGTATTAAAAGAATGGTTTCAAAATTACGTCGAACAATTTTAAAGACTTTCCCAAAACAAGTTTTCAAAAGTGTGAAAACATAATCCTACCAAAATGGGTTTTGAAAAGTTGTGAAACACACTTTTTGGCGGGTGCAAAAAATAGTTTTTAAAGTTCGTCGAAAGGGAATCAAGGAAAAGTGTCAAAAAATAATAATTTAAAAGCACTGAAAAAACAAAAATGTGAAAGCACTTAAGAAAAGTGAAAAAAAATTGAAGCACTGAAAAACAAAGTTTCATAAGCCCCGAAAGGAGGTTAAAAAGTTGGTTGATGAAAGAAGAAACCCATTTTGTATCTTTGTGATAACTTTTTATTCCAAAATGAAAATTTTGCCTTATATCGTTAGAAAGGACTCGTTGATATCTACATTTCGTAGTTATAAGTTTTTCTTTATTTTGCATTGTTTGTTTCATATTTTTGGAATAAAACTACAGTATGGAAAAATATTTTGGTATTTTTACAAGAACTTTTGATTCCAATACTTTCTTTGAGACTGCCTTACGTAATTGGAAAGGTATCATCAATATCTACAACTTTTATGTTACCACCGTAGATCCATCTTAAATCTAGATCTATCAAGCACCGAGAGGGATCAAATTTCTTAAGGTGTAAATTTTTTTATTATCATTCAATATGAACGAATTAATATTTTAGATGGTGTCATATGTAAGTACATAGTATATATGTGTGTGTAATATGTAATGGTTCGTGTAATTCTTTTAATTGAGCCAACTTTATTTTTATTATTGTTAATTTTTTTAATTGAGACGACTTTAATTTTTTTTAATATAACCTTATCTAACATAACACTAGAGTGACAACATCTCCCCATACTGAGCTATATAACACCTCGCTACTCTTAGTGCAATTAAATTTTTTTGATTTGGAACAGTTTGTTTTAGATTTGAGAAATAAAGGAAATCAAGTTCAGGGAAGTGACTTGAATGTTTCGTTTTAATATCAATGGATTGTTCTATCTAATAAATTTGTTCGAGGAAGATATTTGTAGTCCTATTATACATTTATTCTAGTCCAGGTATAAGAAAGAGAGATCATAGAGAATGGAAAAAGGAATTCCAAGGTCATATGGTACAAATTTGGAAAAAGGAATTCCAAGGTCATATGGTACAAATTGGAAGATATTTGTAGTCATATTATACATTTATTCTGGTCCAGGTATAAGAAAGAGAGATCATAAAGAATGGAAAAAGGAATTCCAAGGTCATATGGTACAAATTTGGAAAAAGGAATTCCAAGGTCATATGGTACAAATTGGAAGATATTTGTAGTCCTATTATACATCTATTCTGGTCCAGGTATCAGAAAGAGAGATCATAGAGAATGGAAAAAGGAATTCCAAGGTCATATGGTACAACAAGGCGAATTATTTAATCGAGGAAAGGTTTATGAGGTTGAGCATGCATGAATTGAATATTTCAGTCAATTGGACATGTGGCTAATGCATGGTCATTTTATCAATACTTGTTTTCACTAAAGATGTAGATCGCATGTGCAGATTAGATGGATTTTTACATAACCATTTTTGTTTTATTCCATAATTAGATTAGTTTTATCTTATAAATAAAGAGATTGACCTCTTATAAATCCTCTTTGATCTCTAGAATGATTTCAAGAGGATTGAAGTAGTGAATTATTTCAAGGTTGAATTTAGAGAACCCTATTGGAATCAAGACAATTTGGTTTTGTGATATTTTCAGTGAATTTATTCATTATTTCATATTATTCTATTATCATTTAAATATCAGAGTCAACCAGTAATAAATTCATTTTTTGTTAATTTATCTTATGTTATTGAATGAATTATTAGTTCTTCATAGTGAATTGTTTTTTTCTTTATTAGTTAATTCTATTGTCACCCAAGAGATTGTGGAATTATTTCTAAATAACTCACAACTAAATGTTATCTCTTTATGTTGTGAATTAATTATTGTTTCATGGATATTATCTGATGAGTAATATGTTCTTAGTGGAATTATTCCTTCAGGAATCTAAAGCCTCATATAGTTTTCATTGACGGTTTCCATATGTTACCCTCATCATAGATTTCTTCAAACTCCTTAATTTACTTCTTTTCTATAGTAGATAACTATAAAATTATAAAAAAATAAAAATAATGGGAAGAACAAAATAAAACAACTTTTAAAGCCTATCGAACAGTTTCTGAACCATTAAGTCGATGGATTATTCTATACCAAATAGGGAGGAATCTAATTGGGCCTCATCCTTGGGTTTAATTCCTACTATTGAGCATTGGGAATACAAACACCTCAATGTATTTGGCACTAGAAGGAGGGCATGTGTATGAAAATCCATACAAACAACCCATATTAAACAAATCCTAATCATGAAGGTCACTCCTGAAAACATAACACCTCGGGACATGGATAATACTATAAAAGATATCAATGAAATCCCATACGCGGTATCAAATGAGGAAGTTAATGCTTTTAGACATATTACCCAAGCTTATGTTAGGAATATCGGTGCTTTTCCTGTAACTCTATTACTTCCTCGTTGAAGATTCATTGATAGACTTGTAGTCTCAAATCCCTAACATACATTGGTTCATACAATAGATGATTTAGTGGAATTGTCCTTACAAGAAATTGACCAACCTTTTGGCTTGATTCCTACTACTCCTATCAATCCTGCCATAACTCCACCAGAAAGTATACATTTTGATTATCAAGAAAATTTAGAATAAGATTCAGAAAGTTCATACTTATATTTTGACAATATGGCCAACAATTGGAATGATAATCATCCTTGGTTGGCCATGGATGCTTTGGATTTACCTGGACATCACAATTTACCCCAAAACCCTGAGCATTTACTTCCCAAGTATGATCCTGAAACATCTAGCCTACCTGAAGACCATGTTAATAAATTTATTCTCACCATTAGATTGATGAACGTATAATTTGAAGATGTAGTATGTCATATTTCCCCTTGTACCTTTGAAAATTCAGACTCTACTTGATATTTTGACTTGCTTGTGGGATCCATCACTAATTGGACTGATTTTCAAAAGGATTTTATAGACAAGTTTGGAGAAGAAACTATTAATAGTGCATTGATGGAATAATTGTTTGCTCTAGTTATGGGTCCTAAATAAAAGGTTAAGGACTTTAACCAACGATTTACAATGGTCTTAAGAAAATTTGAAGAGGAAATTTCTCCTGCACCAAAGCTACAAATTGAAGTATAGGTTAATGCTTTACCAACCTCAATTTCAATGTTGCTAGAAGAAAAGGTAAGAATAGTTTAGCCTTGAATTTTGAAGAAGAAAAGAAGATCAAATTTGACATGAAGGGTTGTAAGGAAGGACAAAAAACTCTTGGAAAAAAAATATAATATCACCCAAAGGGGATCTTATCTTATCAAAGAAACCTACAGAGGGTAAAAAAAAGGATTACATGGATATGGAGTCCATGCAAAGAATGATTAAAAGGATATCCAATGAAATAGTTTATATGAAATGAAGTGTTAGAGAAGGAACCTCAAATCAGAAACCATATAGGTAATTTGTAAGAAGACCTAGTTCTCACAGATTTATTGAACCACCACTTGTTGATTTGAACCTTGACTTAGGAAGAGTGGCCATGGACAACTACTGTAACTTTCATAAAGGTACCCATTGTAAGAAAACCTACCAACAGTGGATGATTGCAATGAATTTCTTCACAAATAGACTTTTGGATGAGTGTATGCAAGTAGAAGGATCTTGTGAAAAATGTGCTTTAACAACCATGGTTTTGTCAGAGGTATTTCCTAGTGTGAATTTGTTTAAAGATGATGATGTGGTGGAATAACGATTGGTAGTCCAAATTTGGAGTATGGGACCCATGTCTCAACAATAAAAACGGGTTGTGTCCCAAAATCCAAACACAATGAAAACATGGCATGTAAACCTTGTTATTAAGCCTCTTCCTATAATTTATGATGTGCAGAAATCTTTGCTTAACTTTTCTAAACCTCTGGAATACAATGTTGTCGAAAATTTGAAGTAAATCAAAGAAAATATTTTGGTGTTCAATATCTATAAAGTTCCACATCAACGTGAGTTTTTGTTAAAATCCCTTAAATTAGAATACATGCAACATGTAAACACTAAGAAAATACAGTTAATCATGCAAAAAAAACAATGATCATTGTTGCTAAGAAAGAAAGATCTAAGTCCATGACTCCTTTTTTACTAACATTTGAGATATTCAATCGAAATGTGCATAATTGTTTAGTGAGTTCATTTACTACATCCAATGTGATTCCATAATTTGTTTGCAAAAAGTTGAATGATGTCCTAGCATGATGTTCAACACACATCACTCATATTGATAGGTCTGAAGTTAAGGTAATTGGTAAGTTGAAGGATGTTTTAATTAGAGTAGCATATAATCCTAAAGTTCAACAGGTGATAGATATAGTCATGGCAGATATCCCTAAAGAATGTGGTCTTGTACTCAGTAGGAATTGGATGCAAAAATTACAAGGATATTTCGTGACAGATTGATCACACCTCTGGCTACCATGGAATGGGTAGTGAAATAAGAACAAAATTTATAGAGAAAGATATAGCAAAAGTATGGTAATTGATCTTGATACCACTAATGAATCTTCACTATCAGAATTTCATATCCTTGGGAATTTATCTTTGGATCCTTATGATGGTAACTTAGTTATTGAAATTATGATGTGCCTAAAATGAAACTGTCTAATTTGGTTTTGAATGAAAATAAAATTCACAAGACTAGAGGTAACAACAAATTTATAAATTCCATATTTTTTTACCAGCAGGAAGTTCATAAGATAGTTGATATAGTTGATTTTCTCGATATTTTTGTTGTCATAAAATATGCTAATATGGTGAAAATGAAAGGAATATATAAATTGGGTGAAAAATTGCAAGATGATGTGATCAAGGAAGAAGTCCAAGCATAAGTTGCTACCTCGTCACCAACAATTTGTGAAAAGAGGATTCGATAAGCATAAGGTTGGTAGTAAGGTTTTTCAAGATGCTAAAAGGATAGGAGTTGGCTCATATAGATCGCAAATATAGGAAGGTGAATTTGGTTTTCTTCCTTTCAAATTCCAATCCCTAAAGCACTTATTCACCTAGTTGTTCTCACGAGCAATTTTGTATCATAGTTTTATTGTTTTGATTGTTGCATTTCTTTCATTTTTTTTATTTTCATATTTGATTTTCATGATTTTGCTATTGTCTTTTGATTCTTACTTCGCATGGTTTGTTTGTTGTTGTATGATTTTCATGTTTGATTTTGGTGTGTTTTGTATTAAAGCAATTTTTTGGGCATGTTGAGTTTTTAGTCTTTGGTGAAACATGATTTCTAGTTATCACATGAATACCTTAATTTTTTTTATATCAAAAGTAAAGTAAGTTTATAGGGAGCATGAGTAGGATTCAGAAAATACTTATAGTTTATTTTATGTGTGACTTTGAGAAAATACAATGTTTTTTTAGTGGTTGTGATGGCTATTATCAAATATGTTGGATCGGATAAAGTCATAAACTCTAGAAATCATAATTTGAATGATGAGGGAAAACTAATGAATGTATTTCTTCTTTTAAAATGGGTAAGTTTTAAATCATAGGTGCATGATTCACTCATTCATTAGCAAGTATCACCCTTAGAAGTTCAATGGTTGTTTCACTCAAGTTCTTTCTTGAACAAATTCTGTTATGATATTTTATAATATTAAAAAAAAAGATAGAAAGAGCTTGTTGAATCGAAACGTATTGTTAATGACGAAATGATGATATCTTTGTTGGGGATATGGATGCTCATTGGAAGAGGAGAAAGATCTGTGATATTGAGGTGACTCTATCAGAGATATGGAATATGGATGTACATTGGCAACGGAGTGAAACCAGAAGGGTGATAGCATTACTTAGAGAATTCAAAACAAAATGATATCCTAAAACTAGAAGTTGGATCTAATTCAGTTTCTCTCTCAAAGTGTAGGTCAGTGATCAAAAGGATTTATCTTTTATGTTTGATCAAAAGAGAGGTCCCAATAGAAGGTCGAAGATTTTTTTATGAATTTCATATGAAAGGATATGTAGGTGGTTTTTGGTCTTAAAATTGTTCAAAGGTTGACTTTTATTGAAATTGTTCTAGTTTGATTTGAAGTTATATGAAGATATGTTTGATTCATCCAGTGAATTTCCATTTGTTGAGTACACAACACACCCTAAAAAAATTACAATTTTTTGGGTACCACGTTTTTCTTTAAGTATTGCAACTATTTTTTGCATCTTAGTTTTATTGATTTCTTGCATGGCATTCATTTTTTGAGCTTATCTTTGTCTTTGATTTTTGTCATTGAGGAAAACCACATTTTTCTCCTTAGAAAATTTTCAATTTGTTATTAAGAAACCAAATTTCAAGAGTGCATTGAAAACAAGTTTCTAAAACACACCAAAATCAAGTTTCAAAGTTTCATCGAGAACATATTTTAGAAAAGGTGTCGAAGGAAGGGTTTCAAAATTGCGTCAAACAACTTTAAAGAGTTTTCCAAAATATGTTTTCAAACGTGCTAAAAGGTAAGTTTCATAATCCTACCAAAATGATTTTTGAATGTTGGAACATCAAGCATTGATTGATTTTTGAAAAGTTTATTGTTGATGGAAAGAAGGATAAGGTTGTAGGAGTCATTACAACCTACATCTTGTTGGAGATTCGTTTTCACCTCAGTGGAATCGACTTTCCTAATCAATTCTGGAAGAAGCTGAAAACCTTGTTTGACTGAGTCAATGAGAGCCATGTCATGCAGTTGGAGAAAGATTTGATCTCTCTTTATCCTCATTCCTTTGAAAGAATGGATGACTATTTGGTGTGTGTCAAGGAACTCCAGTTTAAATTGGTCGAAATGAAATAACTATCAGAAGAAGGATGGAAAACTCATCGAGCTAGTCTTGATGAACTTGAGAACACCATTCGACGTGTTTGTATAGACTTTCCACACCAACTGGAAAGCACACAAGGAATATGGTAAGGATTACACCTTTTAAGATTTGTGTGGTATTTTAATTACTAATCAACATAGATTGATTGGAGAAGGTAAGCTTGGTGTTAAACACCGGGCCCACTTGCTCAAGGAAAAGGGCAAGATGGATCTCAGGAATAGAGTGCAGTCTGATATTTATGCGCATAAACTTGCATAACATGACCAGGGACCCATAGACAACCACAACAAAGTTGAAAGAAGAAATGGAAGTATTGTGGAAAAGTTGGACATGTGGAGAAAAATTGTTATAACAAGTGAGACGACTTAGAGGAAAAGGTTAAATGTCTTGAAGGAGACGTGTTTGTTTTTAACCAACCCATTGATAATTTCACATTCCAAGTCAAGACTTCTCATGCCTTCTTGTCTCATTCTGTGTAGAATGAATGGGTTGTTGATTCTGGGTGCACTCACCATATGGCTAAGGATGCCACTTTCTTCATGAGACTAAATAAAGATGAGGAGAGTAAAATCTGTGTTGTTGATGATTTTTCTCTGGATGTTTTTCGTCAGGGTGTTGTTACTTCTCGACATGGGAAAATTGTCGACGTCTATCATGTCTGAATAAAAAGTTGAAATGTCGAAGTCGGAGATAATATTTATGAATAAAAATTCGAAATGTCAAAGTGGGAGAAATTGAAATCAAAGGCTGAGATTTCCCCAAGACATCAGATCGACGGTGTCTGAGTCACAATCTTCCAGAGGCCATAACTTGAGCTCCGGGTGTCAAAATCGAGCAAAATTTATAACGTTGGAAAGGTATTTTGACGTAGAAGATGGTGGTATAGGTTTCAAGTGATGAAAGTTGATATATTTGTCTCAGAAATTAAAATATCATTCAGCTTCATTTTTAATGGGCCTCTGTGACAACTCAACTTCACGAGCTCATATATTGAGATTCGGGCGACAGATTTGCGCAAAATTTATATTATCAGAAATCTAAGACAATGAATATCACATAAGAAGTGATTTAAATGGCTAAAAATTTTATTATCTTTCCCAAAAAATAAAACCACGGTCCTCCTATTTTAAATGGGAAATCAATTAAATTGTGAAAATAAAAGTTTATTTAAAAACTTTTATTAAAAAGGGAAAGGGACCCATTTTAGATATGTATATATTGATGATATAATTTCATTAATGAGGAATTAATTAAAGGGAATGTTCCAAGAAGAAACTTGTACGGGAATTTCAAGAGAGGAAGAAAACCCTAACTACTCAAGTAGTTATAAAATCTCTTCTTAAAAAGAAAAGAAAGGCTTCATCAAAGGTTCCAATAATCAGTATTGTCAGAGGGGTAGGGAAAAGGATCATGGGAAGAAGAGTGTGCAGCCATGAATGTATATACAAGATTCTGATCAATGAAAAGAGATCTCCATCTTCTTCATTATTTCTATTCTTATACACCATTTCTAATAGCTTTACGCTTGAGTCTCAAAGTTGGGCACAAGGCTGAGTTGTTGAGTGTTTTTTCTTGTATTAATCTACAGCATTTTCTTGTATGATCATGGAGTATTTGTAGCCACATACATGGCTGTCAAATATTTGGTAATGAAGAACATTTCCCATGAATAAACTCCACAAAGAATTGTGTTGGGGTTGATCTTAATTGTATCTTGTAACTTTGAGTTTTAAGTATGAGATATTTGAGGCTGACCTATCAATTTATCTTTTCTTACTAATTGCAGTACTCTATTAAAATTATTTGAGATGATCAAATAATTCTCTCCTATTTCTCATGAAGAAGATATGGATGTGTTTATATGTGATGAAGAAGATTATGTGTGATGTTGATCACAATTTAATTTTGATGTTGAAGCCCTCCTTCAATCTTTTCTTATTGTAAAAAGAATTGTGTTGCACATAAAGATCATATTGGGTTATTGAAGAACTATTTTCATATAAATCCAAGTAATAAATATTTGGGGTTTTCTACCTAGTACTCTCCCTAATCCAAGATATTCAAAGATATATATTTTAGCCAAAGAGGAGAACCACCTCTTTAAAAATGAACGGGGACTAATGTCCTCATGAGGTTGTCATTTCGGTCCTGACGGATTCAAGCGTCAACAACCTTATGTTGGAACAACATGTTTTTCTAGTTCATCACACATTTAGATCTTCTGGAGATAGTCAAATGACAATCGACAGTCGAATAGAAGAGTTTATTTGGAGGTCAACTAAGTGGTTTATAGGGAGGTCGACTAAGGAATCGACTAGAAGACCAACTAAACCTTCAATTGGTTGGGTCATTAGAAAAGAATACTTGTTTGGGGCAAAAAATAGGGTAGAAATCAAGGAGGTCATTATGTTCTCCAACCAACATATGTGGACCTTGACTTCCTTACTTCAAGGGAGTTGATTACATCTTAGTGTTATACAAGATGGTCCTATGGGTCAATCTAAGTGTGTAATGAAATGTTATGAAACATATGTTGTGTATAGAAATCTTTTGTTGCCCCTCACTTTATGTTGAGTTAATCTTAGTTGTGCTTAAGTGTTGTAATAGTGTACCTAGACACCACCTCTCCCTTAGAATACTATCTCTCTAATCTACCTCATCCTTCAATTCTCCAACGTGTTATTAGAGCTAGTGGTTGAGATCTAGCATGTTTCCTATGAGTCTTGTGGAAGTTTGTGACACTCTTTATGAGTCAATTTTGTCTAGTAAATTGACTCAAGGTTTCAACTTATAGAATGAATCTGGGATCATATTAATGGATCAAAATTATGGGTTCCAAGATAGAGCCTATGGTTTTGAATGGCCACAATTATGAAATTTTGGCACAAGATATGGAAACCTTATTATAGTAAAGTGTTATGGTAGTTTCAGGGTAACATGATTGGGAGGGGTGATTTTGGCCCCAAAGGAATAGTGGAATCCAATTTCTCTTGGAACTTAGGCCAAGCCTCCAACAACTAGGTGGAAGCCTATTCCATAATGCAAGGGGTTCAAATAGCAAGCGCTCATTAGGTTTAGAAACTCAATATTCTCAGTGATTCAAAAAACACAATTCGACATTCCAAACAAGGAACTTCTCTACGAGATATCCATTTTTGTTCTGTTGTGTGAGGGATTGAAGATGAACCACAGAGCATTCCCTGAGTAAAAAAAATTCATATATTTAGAGAAAATAATGGGATAGCAAATCAATGTGCAAATAAGGTAATTTCATTGCAAAAAAGAGTTATTCAAATTAATGGGCGTTATTATTTTAAATCGATCCCATAATGATGTATGAAAAGTACAATTTCATTAGATGCATCCATGTGGAAATATCATGCAATCAAGATGGCATCACAAGGGAATGTGACCCCCGTGCTTCACATACCCTTTAGGATTTATTTTGGTATGCAGTCACCTCCCACGTTCTTTCCTGGCTCACGATGGGATATTAGTACAAGTCCATAGGGTGAAAGTCTGGTTCCAGGCTCCTGTGTTCGTGAGGGAAGTAAGTGACATTTGTTCAGACAGGTCTTGTACTCCGCCAAACCTCACTATGTGAGATCATGGAAGGTTTGTGTGCCTCATGTGAGCTATGATTTGGTTAAGTGACATAGGATTCAGTGGCAAGGTTTGTGTATTAATGTTCTCGTGGCACTTTCAGGTGAGGAAGAAAGTTAGAATACGGAGGAATTGGTGTACCTCCCAAGATGGTTATCGACTTGGGAAGGAGGCAGTTTGGATCTTGTTTTGGTCAGCAAAGGAAACCTCAATTACCAAAGAAGGCATGGAATGCGGGAATGATGAACCCGAGCAACATATATTGAGTAACCTGTTGGAGGAAAACTCATTGGCATTGCTAAAGGTATTGCAAGTTTTTGTTTGCAACCTTAGTTCTCAAGTGACATTAATCCTAGAAATTATGGCTCAACATAGAATTGTCATGTGGCAGGATCATGATGAGGTAGATGCTCTTAATTCTCAACTGGAGGCTCTTCAGGTAAGGACATTGGTCACTCTATCTATATATATATTTGGTCAGCCTACTGAAATTATTTCCTCTTCATTTGGCAGCCTGCTTCTAGACTTGAACATCCTTGCTAAAGAATTTGAAATGGAAGCATCGAGAGCCAATATATTTCCTACTTCTAGTACTTAATGTAGTGTTTTTTTGCCTTAATTCTCAATGTGTATTATAGAATTTACTCAGTGTTGCCCTGTATAAGAAAAATTGTTAAAGAAATAATGTTGTATTCAAAAGTAGTCAGAATAGGTAGCTCTCTGGAGCCCCAGAATTTTTTCTTTTCTTTATCTGAGATTCTCTTATTGTATATTTTTGTGAGCTTCGGTCGCACCTTTTGCTAATATAAATCCTCCAATTCTTGTTTAAAAAAAATTGTTGTGGTAGTTTACCAAGGCTATTGTTCCAAAATCAAAGGATGACCAACATAAGTTTTTTATCGATAGGAAGGATAAGGTTGTGGGAATCATAATAACCTGCATCTCTAGAGAGATTTGCTTTCATATAAGGGATATTGACTACTTGAATTTTGTATGGAAGAATTTGAAGACTCTATTAGATAAAATTTATGAAATTCAAGTTATGCATATTGAGAAATAGTTGATCCCTCTAGAACCTCTCTCTTTTGAAAGAATTGAAGACTACCTAGCCTAAATGAAGGAGCTTCAGTCAAAATTCATTGAATGCAGAAAATATTTTTCTAAGAAGGATGGTTAGCTCATATAATTGACTTTTGAATTTGAATACAATGTATGATGTGTTATGTTCGACATTTTGTGCCAACTAGACCACTTAAAAAGATGATGGTAAGGATTGTACCTTTGGTTCCCTTTGTGGTTTACTTATTAAGGAACGAGAGAAATTTCTTGATGAAGGGAAACTTGAGGTCAATCATAAGCCCATTTGATGAAGGAAAAATGTTAATACAATTATAGAGAAAGAGGTGGACAAGAGAAGGTTATTGACCATGTCAACCAAACCAACAAAAAGATTCATGGTGATCAAACTTCGACTAAGAAAGGAAGAAAGAAGAAGACCTACCACTATTGCAATAAATTGGGACATATGGAGAAGGATAGTTGGCAGTACACCAAGGATCTAGAGAAGAAAGTGAATAAACTTGAAGGATATGTGTCAATTAGAAGATCAACCAACCTCCAGAACCAAAAGTCAAAAGGTTAGGTAGATAACTATTAGTACTTTCTCTATTAGTACTTTATAAGCCTTGCATGCTCATACTTCTCAGAGTGAATGGATAGTTGACTTTGGTTCCACCCATCACATGGATAAAGAAGCTTCATTTTTATCTTCATTAATGGAAGCTACTAAAAATAAAATCTTTGTAGTTGATGATTGTGTGATTACTATTGTTGGTTATGGAAAGATTGAATGTCAAAATTGTGTGATCACTTATGTGTATCATGTATCTCATCTAAGTGAAAACATGTTATTAGTACCTCAACTAACCCAGGCTATCAAGAAAGTATAATTTTGGCAATTTCAATTTATTATGAAGTACATGAAGAACAAATTTGTTGTTTTCACCACAGGATTCTTGGACCCAAACGATTGATTGTATAAATTATGTGACCTTCCCAAGAAATACCATGGACTGATGAATCGCACACCTAAACTTCCAAATCTTGAACTTGATGGTAAAATACAACATGGTTGTTTATTTACCTACAATTGTTCCCCTTGATAGAGTGTGTGAGGTGTATGATTGGTAAGCATCATCAGGCCACTTTTGAAACATGGAAACATTGGAGACCAAAGACTAAGCTAGAATTTGTTCATAATGACCTATGTTCCATGAACATACCATCATTGGGTGGTTATAGGTATGTATTGACCTTCATTAATTGATTTTCCAAGTATACTTGGGTATATTTCTTGAAAAATAAAAATCACTTATTTGAAATATTCAAGGAATTTAGGGAACTTTCTAAAAAGAAATGTGGTTAACCAGTGAAATGTTTGAGATTTGACAATGAAAGGGTATATGTGAACAAGGGATTTGAAAGGTACTTGTCATAGAATAATATCTCTTGGTAGAGATCTATACCTCATTCCAAAAATTAAATGAACGGTGTCAATTTCTCTTACGTGTCATTATCTCATGCTCATAATATCTTAGGAATGACAATAAAAGTTCAATCTAAATGCATGGTCACTTTGATTCGAAAGAATATAACTACCAAGGGGCCTAGGTTGTATGGTTTTGTATCATAATTAAATACAATGAATCAATACAATAAGTCATAAACATTAGTTCCTAAAGTATAAATAGTTCCAATAACTTTTTATACTTAATTGGATTCCAAAATATATACTTTGACAATCTAATTTAACTTCAAAACAGATACTTTTACAATAAATATTAATGCACAATAAATTAAGTATTGTCACATTATTTATCAATTTATCATACTCATATAAACTTACCTATTTATACAATTTATCATATTTATATAAACTTACCTTCATAAAGTTCTCTCCTTGAGTAATATCTTAATTTTTATTACCTCAAATTACTTTGGATTAGATTAAAATTATATAATATCTTATTTCATCGATTAATACTTTAAACCATATATTTATATTTTAATATTTTATTAATGTGCTTTGGTTAGACAAGATATGTTTGTAATATACCACATATAAAAAAAAAATGCTTGATCGTGGTATACGAACATTACGCCTATGTTCCATTGTAATGTATCAATTTTTTTAATTTTCATTTTTCTCAAATAATACGAACTTTTGAAATTTTTGTTAATAAAAAAATAAAAATAAAAATGTTATAAACAGTTTAGTCCTTATAGTTTAGTCCTTATTGTTTGAATCAACAAGTTGAAATAAAATATGATCTTTGAAGTGGAGAGTTGTGAAAGATAACCATATTCAAACTCATAAATAACATTAAGCAAAAAATAGCAGTCACATTCATAAGTCTTCAGATTAGTATCAAGTATGATTTAAGGGGCATCTACATCAATAATAAAAATACCAGGCCTACCATCATGTGTGATCGCAAAGCAAGCAATAAGGCCTTTAAATCAATTGTTCTTCCAAACAATTGAATATGCTCTAATCGAATCATTGACATATTTTCTAATGAACTTAACCATTTGAGTTTAACATACACCAGTGTAGTTTTCATATATGTATGATATTTATATTATTAAAATAAAATGTATTAATATGTAGATAATATTTACTATATAGTTCAAAGACTAGTTTAAATAGTTGTTGTCAATATTGTTGGATATAACCAACAAGTGTCCAGTTTGAATCCCTTTAGTTAGATACACTAATCTATATTAACAAATTTATTAGTGATGCTTTTCACAAATGTTAGAAAGCATCTCTTGGATTATCTATATAGTATTACTTTTTTTCCCATTTTTCTTTATTAATATTAAAGTAATGACAAAAAATACACAAAAATCTCTTCACCTCAAGTTGTTACTTCATTTTTCTTGGTGCTTACTTCAATAAATCTATGGTATATTTCCATTGAACATTAGAATGTGTAAAAATAATGGAAAATGGAAATTTATGTGTAAACATCCCTACCAACCAATCTCCCTTTATCAAAAGTAAGAGCCAAGTTCCAACTATCTAGAAGGTATAATTGGACGAAACAAACAAGGCCAGCTGAGAAAAAACTACATGTAAAGAAGCTAAAATTGGTTGGATAGCCCATATAAAAGTGAAGATGTAGGGATTTCTATGCACAATGCACTATATCTCCTTATGTATCAACATCAATGCTTGAGATATGAAATATGTAGCATGGAAAGCATTCTTTTTATGGATGTACAACTCCAAAAAATCAAATCTATTAAAATCTAGGCCCTTGAAAATTCTTGTATCAAGATCGATATCCTGATCAACAAAGATAATTAGTATCATGAATTCAGTTGTCCATTTTTCAATCATGTCTCCACTATGATGGCCTTGGACTCAAGTTTTGAGTATACGTCATACTTGATAAAATGGCAACGTCTCAAGGTAGCCAATAATCAAAGCTAGCGTTGAGTTCATCCAAGTCTTTAAACATGAATTCGATTCCATTCCTTATATATTATAAGCCAAGAACCCCAGATAGATAACCTTGCATCATAATCCAACACAAAAGGGACAACCTTATCAACTTATTCACCGCAATTTTAAGTGTTGATTCATCATTATTAAGGTAAATTAATGGTGCATTCGATTTCCATCCAAAACTAACCACCACATAATCATAAATAAAAACTAATTCTTAGTTCAATCTAAACATGCAAACCATTTTTATTGGATAAAATATTGGGCACCACTTAATCATACAAATCATGTATCACATATGAAATGTTACTTAAATGATTCAATGTTTGTTGTGCAATATTTATATCCATACAAATATTACAATACTAAATCTGGAAGCAATAATAGTTTGTACACATTTTGTATTTTATTATACCCGGTAAAATATAAATGAAAAACCAACCAAAAACCTTAAAACAATAAGGTATGCAGCATTGAAACATATAATACTCTAAATCAAGATTAAAATTGTGACGCAAACCCCCTGCCTCTCCCAGGGTCTGCGCGACCTCCCGGTCAAGGATCGTTCAAATTTGGAGTCGGATCGACTCTTAGGCTCCTGTTGAGCCTCCAATTGGGTTTTACACAGACCCCTATTTGTTCTCGATGTAGGTTTACAAATACCCATGAGTGATCTCCCCCTGGCACTTTTCTTCAAAATTTTAAACGACGGGTGCTAGCTCCCTCTGTTAGGCCCCTCTCCTTCATTCGAACATGACTATGACCTGGGACTTAACCCTTGGACCTCGCCCAATTCAAGACTTCGGGATCTTTACACTTCGGGAATTCCCAGTGAACAGAACTTTTGATCCCTCTGAAGTTGTGAAACGTGAAAAGCGTTGAACCCCGAAAGGATCAACGGCTTATGACCCCCACATAGATCAATGGTTGATGGTGAACTCCACCTTCAGGCTTCGGGAGTTCTTCCACCCTTGCACAAGATTTCTCTAGGAGTGATTCTCCTCCGAACACACAGATCTTTGCCATGTGTCTTCCCTAGATCAACAGTTCAAATTTACCCTTGCACTTTGGCTTTGGGACTTCGGTGGAATGGTCCTTTGATCCTTGTAATTCTCATGAAGCTCTAGCCTCCCGATTAAATGATATGTCGATGCATGTCCACGGCAGGTCAACGGCTACAGTTACTTCACTCCTTTGGGACTTCATCGGTCTCGTTACTTGTACACTTATTAAAATCCCTGAATATACAAAGTGTCAAAGGGTCCTCATGGCTATCCTTCGCGCAACTATTCCATATCTGACGGTCGTCAGCTTCCTGGCAATATCCCGCTAGGTCTCCACCATAGATTTTCTTGAACTCTTCCCCTTCGGGAATTATGGTCGCTGACCCTCCTGAGCTTAACTTCCCGAGTTATATGAGACCTATGTCTACCCTTTGTGTGCTCCCTTCGAACTTTTATACGTTGGGACTTAGAAAACTTTCTAAGTCTTTTCTCCTCAAAGGCTCAGATCGCTATCTCTCATAAGTTTGTTCCTCCAAGGTTTTAAAACCTTGGGCACCCACCTTGTGACCTTGGAACTCTGCAACACTTGATTGTTCTCCCCTTAACCAAGAGACTTCTGGGAATGACTCAGCATGTGCACTCCTTGCGTGGCTTTGTGCTTTCTCTGCACTACTGCTATCGAAGATTCAATGTTATCTCTCATGAGCTTCTCTAAATTAAACTTAACTCTGTCAACACACTCCTTCCGGACAATGTGCACTCCTTGCACGAGCTCTCAGAAGAGAAATAATTGAAACTTATTCCAACTCTACAGATTCATGTATTTAACTACAAAATACATTCACAAGAACGAGAACAAGAACAAGCAAAAATAGAGAATTTAAATGAACAGAAAGCCTACCATTCATTCAGATAAACATAGTAACAACAACACCAAACATTGGGATTAAAGCTCCTATGTTTTACTCATTCAAATGATAAAATACATAGATACAGGCAGTCCTCCACAGCTCTTTCAACAACTCATGCAATGCTCTTTGGCTCTCTCAATAACAACTATTACAAAATTAGCAGCAGCCTTTACAAATGAGAGACAACAACCTTGTTTTGGAATAAGATACAAGCATATATACAAGAGGTGATCCATCGATCATTTCCCCCCAACAACCTAATGTTATCCTATCAGGATTTAAATGCATCCATCTACTAAGGACTTTGGATTTAATAGCATTTACAAATAAGATAAGGGTTGATGTGCAGCCTCTGTACAATATAGCCTTTACATTAAAGTGATATTGATATGAGAGGATCTTTGGGGATGGCCTCAGCCTCCAATCATCAATTACATTTCTTTTCATAAAATTTCAAATTCAAAATGGTGCGCTCTCCTTTTAGTAGTCCAAATCAGCTCCATAAATCTGTTGGTTGATGTGTTGCTCTCCAACTTGTCCTCCTTTTAATGTTGATGTAGATGCTCCTACATCACACTCCTCTGGCAAAAAATTCATGGACTCATGTCCATGAGCTCATGCATTATATTTCATTTCTTTTGGATCTTTGCTTCACTTACCCAGCTTAGATCTTCTTATGCATGGCCTTTCCAATTAACCAAATATTCAAAGTAAGTATTTCTTATGGTCCTTTTTCCATTCCTTCGATCTATGATCTTCTCCATCTGTGGCTTCTCTACTACAGGAATTGGATTTTCCCATCTGATTTCCCTCCGATCATCTGATCCTCCTTCTTCATCTTCCCTGTAAGGATACAGGTCTACAATATCAAAAATAGGTGATATTCCCTCATTGTCTGACAGCTCTATCTCATAAGCATTTTCTGCAAAATTTCTAAGGATCTTGCATGGTTCTATCTTTTTCATTTTCAGTTTGTTATATGTTCCCCTTGGGAACCTTTCCTTCCTCAAGTGTGATAAAACTTGATCTCCCACTTCAAATTGAAGCTCTCTCGTATGTTGATCAACTCTATCTTTGTACTTCTTGTTGTTGTCTTGTCGTTGCTCCTTGATCTCACCATGAAGCTTCTGCATCTCTGCAGCAAAATATTCTGCTCATGCACTTCTGAACTCATTCTATCCCAAATTTCTTAATTTTGATATTCCCCTTGGCTACATTCCATATACAATCTAGAATGGAGTTCGCCCTGTGCTCTTATTTGGTGAATCATTGTATGCAAATTCTACTTGTGGTAGAATCTGATCCCATTGGTTGTTGTGCTCAGTGACTAAGCTCCTCAGCAAATTCCCTAAAATTTTGATTACCACCTCAGTTTGTACATCTATCTGAGGGTGATATGTTGAATTGAAGGACAATTTTGTCCCAAGATTCTTCCACAGCGTTCTCCAGAAATGACCAACAAATTTGGTGTCCCTGTCTGAAACAATGCTTCTGGGAAATCCATGTAGTCTCACAACTTCTTTGAAAAACAGACTAGCTATGTGTGTATCATCATTAGTTTTTTGGCATGGTTTAAAGTGTGCCATCTTGGAAAACCTATCAAATACCACAAATATGGAATCACTTCCCCTCTGGGTTCTTGGCAATCCCGACACAAAATCCATGTTGATAGCATCCCAAGGCCTATCTGGAATAGGAAATGGTTGATAAAGACCAATGTTTTATTGTCTTCCTTTTGCATACTAGCAAATTCTGCATTTTTTAAAAATTTATTCACTTTGGATCTCATACATGGACAATAGTATGAGCTACTCAACTGTGTGAATGTTTTATCATGGCCAAAATGTTATGCTAGGCCTCCACTATGATTTTCTTTCAACAGATTGTCTCTCATTGAGCATTTTGGTATGCACAGCTAGCTTCTTTTGAACAGAACTCCATCCTAAATCAAATATTCCATCCATGGGCTCCTATCCCTTAGTAAAGGATTTTCACAGGATTAATAAGCTTCTTTGAAATCTGCATCTTCACCATACATTTCCTTAAGTTGTTCAAACCCTAAGGTTTCCACTTTGAATTCATGCATAATCAAACACCTCCTACTCAAAGCATCTGCAACTTTATTTGCACTACCCAAAATATGTTTGATAACAAAAGTGAAATTCTACATAAATTCCACCCACTTTTCATGCCTATGATTCAGCGTCTCCTGCCTGGTAATGAACTGTATATCTTTATTATCACTATACAGCGCAAACTCCTTGGGAATAAGATAATGCCTCCTTTTTTTCAAGGCTTGAATCACTGCATAGAATTCTTTGTCATATGTGGATTAATTATTCGTGGTATCATTCACCTTCTCACTGAAATATGCTACGGGTCTGTTATCATGACTTAAGACTGCTCCAATTGCTAATCCACTACCATCACACCTTACCTGGAAAGTCTTCCTAAAATCTAGTAGAACTAGCATTGGTTGTTCTGTGATTTTATCCTTCAATATCCTAAATCTCTTCTCAGCCTCTTATGTCCACTTAAAATATTTGTGTCTCTTCTTCATAGTGTCTAATATTAGTGCACATATACCACTAAAATTTCTAATGAATTTCCTATATAAAATTTCTAATCCATGGAAACTCTTGACCTCAAATAAACTCCTTGGTGATGGCCAATCTTTAATAGCTCTCATATTTTCTGGATCCATCTTCAGCTCATTGGAAGAGATCACAAAACCCAAATATATGAGTTTTGTCTTCATAAAAGATGACTTCTTTAAATTTATCAGCAACTTCTCTTGTTGCAACCTTCTCATCACTAATGTCATGTGTCTCAAGTTGTCCTCCTTGGTTTTACTGAAGACTAGTATATCATCTAGATACACAATGAAAAAATTACCTATGAAGTCTTTGAGTACCTCATTCATCAACCTCATGAATGTACTTGGGGAATTTGTTAAGCCAAATGGCATAATATGCCACTCATACAACCCTTCATTTGTCTTGAATGTTGTTTTCCATTCATCTCCTTCTCTCATTCTTATCTGATGATAACCACTTTTTAGATCTATCTTTGAAAAATAACTTGCTCCACTTAAACAATCCATCAAGTCATCCATATTGGGTAAAGGAAATATGTACCTGATAGTGATCTTATTGTTGGATCTAGATTATGTACACATTCTCCATCCTCCATCCTTCTTAGGACTCAATACAGTTGGTATTGCACATGGGCTTAAGCTCTCCCTAACTAAACCCTTTTCTAACAGATCTTGGACCTGATTCTTGACCTCTTCATTCTCTTGAGGTATCAATCTATATGCTTCTTTGTTTGGAAATCTTGCTCCTAGAATAAGATAAATGTGATGATTGATGCTCCTAATGGGTGGCAATGAGAAAGGTAACTCATCCACTACTATATAAGCAAAATTTTCCAGTAGCTCCTGAATTTATTCAGGCATATCAACCACAGTAGTACTTGTAAGGATGACTCTGGGCTTTCTCACTACAACAAACTGCATCTCGTTCTCCCTCTTGACCTCATTCAAGAGCTCTTTCCCACTCATGAGAAGTATGTTTGGGTTGGCTTCTTCCTTCACCTTCTTATCTTCTATTGGAAGCAACATGTGTGTCCTACCATTCTTCTCTAGGGTGTAGGTGCTTTTCCTCCCATCATGTATGAAATTTCTGTCAAACTGTCATGGTCTTCCCAACAAAACATGACAAACATCCATGGGTATTACATCACATAAAATCTCATTTTTGTATCCTCCTATTTTAAATTCAACTTGGCATTGTTTACTTACTATTACCTGGTGTCGTTTTTGCAGCCATGAAACTTTATATGGGTTTGGATGTGTAGTTGTTTCCAACTCTAGCTTCTCCACCATCTCTGTGGATACTAGGTTATCAGTGCTCTCACTGTCAATTATTACTTTGAAATCTCTATCCTTGGTCTTGCAAGCAGTCCTAAATAGAATATTTCTTTGTATTGGTGTTTCCACCTCTTTCTCTAGTTTCAAGAGAATTTTCCTCATCATGAGGGATCTTCCATCTTCAGCAACTTCTGCCTCGACATTCCTTTTTTGCACTTCATAAATGTGAGCTTATCCTCCTTCTTCTTTCTTTTTCTCAGGGCATTCCCAAGACCTATGCCTTGTATTTCCATAGGCATATCATCTTATCTCTCCTTCTCTGCCTCTTCCTCTTCCTCGAGGAAAAGAATTCCTTCCACCATACTATCTCCATCTGGAGCTTCCTCCTCTTTATGTATGACTGTGGGGTTTTTCAGTTTCAGCCTTGGGTTTCTGATCCTTGTCATGGACAATTCCCTTACCTCTGTGTGGGATTTTCCCTCTGCCTCATTGCCTTTGTTTTATGGCCAACATCTCTTCTGCTTTCAAGGCAGCATGATAAGCATCTTCAATTGTCCTCATAGTCACCATGTTGATTTCATCATGGATTTCATATCTTAGGCCATTAATGTATTAGGAAACCTTCTCTTCATCACTTTCATGGTGACCATCTCTGATTTTAAGCCTATAGAACTCTTATGTGTACCCTTTTACTGTCAGGCATTTCAATCTCAGGTTCTGCAGTCTCCTTAACAGATTTATTTGGTAGTCTTTGGGTACGAATTTAGCCTTTATCTTGGCTACTATTATGTCCCAAATTTTAATTTGTTGTTTTCATTTGCTCCTTTTATCAGTCTACAGTTCATCCCACCACAGTGTCGCATGCGCTTTTAGCCTTGTGACAACATGTTTTACCTTCTTCTCATCATCGACCTCCTCATAGTCGAAGTATTTGTCCATTTCTCTTAGCCAGTCCAGCAATTCTTCCACATCTAAATTTCCTTCATACATTGGGATTTCTATTTTTTCTCTTCCTCCCAATTTTACAATAGCTCTCAGCAAGCGTTCTTTTGCAGCATCTTCTCATCCAGCTCCTTCAGCGTCCATCTCTTCACTTTCGGCCTCACTAATGTCACCTGCATATGGGGCTCTCCTCTATGCAGTTTATATGGAATCTAGCCTTGATCCAAGTGGATATCGGTGGCCACCCACCTTTTCCAACTCGCTCAAAACAGTTTTCTGGCAATTTTGGCAATTTACTATTTTTAGCAGTTTTTAACTTCTGGGGCCATTTTAAGGGCCTAAATGAAGGTTTTTCGGGATCGATCTTCTCAATGATAGTGAAAGGCTCTAATTGAGCCCCCAAAATGAATATCCTTGACTATACCTTTCCAACAGGCTATTGTGCACCTAAAACAAAGATCGTATGCAAAATTTATGACCCCGGGAAGTTGATGTACTAACTTACCCAAATAGGGCCCACATGACTTTTGGCGCTTCATCTCCTAGGGTTAGGTTTTTGGATGTCTAGGGTTTTTTTCATTCTTGTTTATTGTAAAAATGACTTCAAAGCCTCATTGTAATCATCTTCTTTCGAATGAGCGCAGTTGTCATATCTCTTCTCAGAGATAAGCTGCTACCATTCCAGCAAGCTTGTTTTCCACTGCATTTTACAGTTTAAGCGTATTTCCTTATTGAATAGAAAAACATTTTTTTTATATCTTTGTTATTCTTTGTTAATCATATTTTAATAATTTCTATTCATTTCGTTCTGTTCATAAAATCTAGATCAAGCCTTGCACGAAGTCTCCTCATTTCCTCCTCCATTGCTGGATTCGTCACAAGCTTGTCCCTGTGTCTTCTTGGAGGCATGGTGTTGAATTTCCTTCACACAGGGCTTAAATTATCTCTCCTGAGCTTCTATGAGTTAAACTTAACTCAGTCAACGCACTCCTTGCGGACAATGTGCACTCCTTGCACGAACTCTCAGAAGAGAAACAATTGAAACTTATTCTAACTCTACAGATTCATGTATTTAACTACAAAATACATTCACGAGAATGAGAACAAGTAAAATAGAGAATTTAAATGAACATAAATCCTACCATTCATTCAAACAAACATAGTAACAGCAACACCAAACATTGGAATAAAAGCTCATGTGTTTTACTCATTCAAATGATAAAATACATAGATACATGTAGTCCTCCACTGCTCCTTCAACAACTCATACAATGCTCTCTGGCTTTCTCAATAACAACTATTACAAAATGAGCAGCAGCCTTTACAAATGAACGAAAACAACCTTCTTTTGTAATAATATACAAGCATATATACAAGAGGTGATTCATCAATCATTTCCCCCCAACAACCTAATGTTATCCTTTCAGGATTTAAATGCAACCATCTACTAAGGACTTTGGAGTTAATAGCATTTACAGATAAGATAAGGGTTGATGTGCAACCTCTGTACAATACATCCTTTACATTAAAGTGATATTGATCCAAGAGGATCTTTGGGGATGGCCTCGGCCTCCGATCATTAATTACATTTATTTTCATAAAATTTCAAATTCAAAAATGTGTGCTCTCCTTTGTGTAGTGAAAATCATCTCCATAAATGTGTTGGTTGATGTGTTGCTCTCCATCATGTCCTCCTTTTAATGTTGATGTAGATGCTCCTGCATCAAATTGTAGGCCTTAAAGGTTGACAATGATTAAAACATGTAAATAGAAAACTATGGAGATATTACAAATGGTGTGTGACTTGAACATCTCACAAATTTTCAAAATATTCAAATACAATTATGTACCAACCCCTCAAAATTTTCCTGTAACACCCTGTTTCCCCCAGTCTGTAAAAATAACTATATTGGCCAAGAACTATGGCAAACTCAAAGATGTGAATGTTTGATTTGACGGACCTTTGTATAAAAGGTCGATGAATGTAAATTATGTTATGATTATGTGTTGCATGACTGTTGGGAGGGGGATGTTCTAAAAGAGACCACGATGGCTAATGAGAGGTGGTGGAAGGGACCTGGAACGGCTGCGTTAACTTCCACCGGACCAGTACCATACTGGTTTTTACTTGCTCAAAGATCAAAGCAACTCTATGACCCTGGAATGGATTTCCCATCAGATTGGTAGGTGGGGAGGCTCCTCAAGAGTTAATGAGGGGATGGGGGTGAACCGCCCATCCGTAACAGCTCCCAGACCTGACCACGGACGGGGAAATTTGCGCCACAGGAAATCTTGCAGAAAAGGGCAAGAGAGAAAGTGTGGAAAAGAGGAGAGGAGAGGAGAACACGCATGACGGAGATCGCGGAAGAGAACCGAGAGAAAATCAAGAAATACAGGGAGTTTTGAACAGAGGAGAAGGAGAGTAACCTTCGTCCTTGACTTCCGTTGAGCTGGAAATAGGAGACTGAATCTTGAGCATCGTGGTCTAGATCGGGGGTGGCTAGTGGTAAATTTGTTCAGAGTCACTGAGCCTACGGTTGGGTGGAAACGAGCACCCCTCTCAGCAGTCGCGTCACACCTGGTGTTTCTGATAAGTGTTTATATCTTGTATCTTATTGAATATTATGAATGCATGTTCATGTTTGTACACTCATAAATGGTTTCTGTATAAAAGTGTTTGCCTAGTGTTTTGATCGAAAATAATGGATGCATGCTTATACTTATATGACCATAATCGGTTTATGTATAGAATGAATAAGTTCAGAATACGAGACTGTTCCCTTGAGATTTGTTCCATCTACTTGACTCGCGCTATGTCTTGGTTTGATTTCCAGAAGGCACCTCTTCCCGGGAAGTTTCCTCGCATTTCAGAGCCGAAGTGAGTTCCTTGAAGAGACTATCGTTATAGTAAACCCACGAGTTTACTTTACCCCTGTCACGGAGTTCAAAGCTTGGCGAATTAGGAAGGCTTTTCAGTCAGGTCACCAAGCCTAGGGATGATTACCCAAGAACCCTTTGAAGGATCACGTGATCGGAATCTGGAAACCTTGTACAAGAAAGAGTAGTTCTCTCAGGTTTCGGCGTTTTGGCACCCGAGAAACCAAAGGGTAAGACCCCTCATTTTCGCAAGTCGTGAAATCCCGGTACCCAAAACCCCGACACGCTTTGTGTATGAGTCAGTTTTTGCATGAATAGGTTTCGGTGTTTCGGCACCCGGGAAACCAAAGGGTAAGACCCCTCATTTTCGCAAGTCGCGAAATCCCGGTACCCGAAACCCCGACGCGCTTTGTGGATGAGTCGATTTTTACGTGAATAGGTTTCGACGTTTCGGCACACGGGAAGCCAAAGGGTAAGACCCCTCATTTTCACGAGTCATGAAATCCTAGCACCCGAAACCCCGGTGTGCTTTGTGGATGAGTTGACTTTTGCGTGAATAGGTTTCGGCGTTTCGACACCCGGGAAAACCAAAGGGTCAGACCCCTTGTTTTCGCAAGTCGCAAAATCTCGGTACCCGAAACCCCGACGCGCTTTGTGGATGAGCCCTAGGTCACAGGCCAGAGTCATGTGGTAGAAGGAGGAGGTAGGTGCTAGCAGTTATTCAAGGGTCAAAATTCAAGAATCGACATTTTAGGTCCCGAAAGAATTTGGACCATCCATTTGTAGGGACGCATGGCGAAGATCTAAAGTCGTCAAGGTTCTGGAGATTGGGGAAATAGGAATGAAGACCCCGCCAAAATCCCAAAAGGTAGAATGTCGGGATTTAATCCGGGTCGTTGATCAAGTCAACAATCTGGACTGTACATCCGGATGATACCAGGATTTCAAGTCCCATGGATTAAAAAGGGAAAGGAGGAACGCTTGCATCGCAATTCCCCAAATCGTGAAACCCTGAAAGAATTTAGAGGAATAGCACCAGGTCATAGGACCGGTCGTATGAAAAGCGACCCAAGGGAGGAGCTAAAGGATTTGTTAGACCCTTTCGGGTTTCGGCATTTCGAAAGATAGAAAATAGGAGAATGCTTACATCAAAATTTCCCGAATCGCAAAACCCGAAAGCGCCTTTTTGGTAAGGCCTGCTGTCATAGCCAACGATCACATGGAGGAGGATAAGGAAAGGGATGGTCTGTGCTAGGCCCCATAGAAATTCGGGGATTCTGTCCCTCGAAGAAAAGATAAAAAGAAAAGGAAAATCTTAGTTGTCATAGTGGGTATATGACAGTTCCAATAGCAATCAAATTTACTAAGAGACTGGAAAATGTGGGGTCAAAAAGAATGTCAATCATATTCAAGAAAATAGCTATAAAAAATTAGAGAATTCTAAGATCTGGCAGTCCACCTATGACAATGCTAGCAACATTAAAGAAGAATGATCTTATGAACTAGTCACGAGTACAATAATCATGTAAATGTGTTGAACCTGCACATAATAGATCTAACTAAATAATAATACACACATTTGCAGAGAGAATTGGAGAAAGAAGGAGAGATAGAATGAATGAATTCTCATTAACCATTGTGAATAATGAATAATTTACACATGATATACTCTGTATAACTCAATGAGTGCGCACTAGAGGAGAACCAATGCACTATAGTGGTGGTCTAGAGTGATCTAGACACACACCAACAATTACGAGAGTGAGCTGCCACCTAGTCTAATCTCTTAGGCAGTTACAGGAGTGAACTGCCACCTAGTTGAGTTAACTAGTCAACTAGTCTTCAGTTAACTGATTGAACAGAGAGTAGTGAGGATTTAACTCAAGGAATCAAGGGTAATGAACTAGTATGGTGATGATACCAAGGCAAGGTTGAGTTATCATGGTGATAATCCCAATGCTGCATGGTGACAAAACCAATGCAGCATCTAAACTCAACTCAACTAGTCAAAGGGAAGTGTCAACTGAAAGAGAATATTCTCCAGGTGGAATATTCTCCCCTAAAATATAGGAGACTGGATAATGACTAATAAACAAGGAAAAACCTTAGGAAAAATAAATCCTAGGTGTGTGTGAAGTAACTCCAACACCCCCCCCCTGAACATCACTATGGTGAAAATAAATAATGGGTCCCGTCAATGAGGCCATGTTAGGTACCCAAATACAAAAGATACATTGAAAATAAAGTGAGGAAAGAGGGAAAACCTCATGGGAAAAACACCCCCTCAAGGTACAATGTGTGTAAAAAGAATAACTACAGTTGTTAGGCAACTGTGTCCTTCACTCCAAGACAACTTCGTAGAGAATGGAACTTCTACTCAGTAAATGTCTTGGTGAAAATGTGTGTCGTTTGTTCTGTTGAAGGACAAAACTGTAAGTCAATGATCCCCTCATGTACTAAGTCCCGGATGTAGTGCATGTGGATCTTGATGTGCTTCGTTCACTACCTCTGAAATGGGTCTCTGCAGAACTTCAGAGTGCTCTATTTGTCAAACCAGATAATGATCGATCGATGAAACTGAATGCCCAACTCAGTGAGAAAATGTTGTAGCCACATAGCCTGAATGGTTATGTTAGCTAACCCTCTGTACTCTGCCTCAGCTGAAGATAGAGAAATGGTAGTTTTTTTCTTGCTCGACCAACAGATAGGCCTGGAACCAAGACTAAGTGAGTAACAATATGTGGAATTGTGATCAGTGCTATCACCAACCCAGTCGAAATCAGTAAACCTGATGATATCTAATGTAAAGTTTGTGGCATAATGAATCCCAGAGGTGATGGTTCCATGTACGTATCGAAGGATACATTTTGCAGCCTTCCAATGTAGCTCATGTGGCTCCTGCATGAACCTAGAAACTGGGCCAACTACATAGGAGAGGTCTGGTCTGGAGTGTGTGAGATACAACAAGCTCCCCACTCACCGTCTGTACAGTGTGTTTTCAACCAGTGGAGTCTCCCATCCATCCTCAAGTTTGACTCCTAATAGGAAAGGAGTCGGAGCAGACTTGTAGTCTGTCATGTGAAATCTCTCAAGGAGATCTTGTGCATACTTGGCATGAGACGGTTTGATGCCTGATGCATCCTGAGTGATCTCAAGTGGAAGGAAGAAGTGTAGAGAACCCATGTCCGTCATCAAAAACATGTCATGTAGAATCCTCTTGATTGCAGCAATCGTTGAATTTGAGTAACCGGTGATCAGCAAATCATCAACATATAGAACTAAAATTAGAAGTGAATCTGTTGTCCTGAGCATGTAGACATTCGGGTCTAATTTACAATGTACAAAGTTTTGTGACAACAGGTAGGAGTCCATCTTGGCATACCATGCCCTTGGAACCTACTTGAGGTCATAAAGTGACTTCTTCAGTCGACAAACCAAAGATGAGTCCTGCATAAATCCCTGGGGATGCTCCATGTAGATCTCCTTAGAGAGATCACCATGAAGAAATGCATTCTTTACATCCATATGAAGGACTTCCCATCCTTTGGTTTCCGCAATGGCAAGTGCCAATCGTATGGAATCCATATTCTCTACTGGAGCGAAGGTCTCATCATAGTCAATACCATGAACCTTCTGAAAGCCTTTGGCGACAAGCCTGGATTTGTATCTGCTAATTTGTCCATCCACTGCGCTCTTGGTCCTATAGACCCATCTACATCTGACAAGTTTCCTCCCAGAAGGAAGGGGAACTAGATCCCAAGTCTAGTTCTCGAGGAGGGAGTTGTACTCCTCCTCCATGGTGGATTCCCAAAAGGGATTTCCAGCAGCCTCGCCATAAGACTGTGGATCTGAAGATTGAACCAAGAAAATAAGCCTAGAGGGCAATGGTTCAGTGGCAGTGAGTGCAATAGGAGGCTCCCCTAAATCAGATTGAGTCCTCCTAGTATCGATTGGATCACCAACAAGATCCGTTGCATCCTGAAGAGTAGTTTGCGACCACTTGGGCCTCTGCTTTGGCTCTGCAACTGCATCTGGATGCTCTAACTCTGCATCTGACTATAATGACTCTGAATTTGAATCATCTAAGTCCTCTGAATCAAAACTCTCGTCTGAAGAAGAGTCGGCATGTGCATGTTCATCATCTCGGACAGGTGGAAGAGTGAAGGTGTCTGCATGTCGTTGTTGAAGTACATGCGAGACACTTTCCTCGAATTGGACACTACGCTCAATGATGAGTTGGTCCGAGGAAATATCAATAAGTCGATATCCCTTCACACCGTTGGGGTATCCAACAAAAATTCACTCAGTTCTCTGTGGATCAAGTGTCTTCCTCTTTTCAGAGGGAATCCTGGCCCATGCACGTGAACCAAAAATGTGAAAGTGGGTCACTTCCGGTTTGGGACCTCTCCAAGCCTCGTAGGGGGTCTTATCCTTCACAGATCTATGGGGAGATCTATTTTGGATGTATGTTGCACAATTAAGTTCTTCGGCCCATAGTATTTGTGGTAGTGACTTTGCATGCAGCATGCAAGATGCCATCTCCTTTAGAGATCTGTTTTTGCGCTCGACAACTTCATTTTGTTGCGGAGTATAGGGAACTGTGTGCTGCAACTGAATCCCTACCTCATGGAAAAGATTATGGATCTCATGATTTACATACTCTCCTTCGTTATCAGTTCAGAGGACTTTTATCTTCTTTCTAGACTGTGTCTCAACCAGGGCTTTGAAATATTTGAGGTATTGAAAGACCTCGGATTTTTGCCTGAGAAAGTAGATCCATGTAAAACGTGAGAAAACATCAAGAAAAATGAGAACAATCCTCGCTTTTTTGATGGATGGATGCAAAAAAGGACCCATAAGGTCATTGTGGATCATATCTAAAGGTACGGAAGCTCGTTGAGACTTTCCTTTGTCGAATTTCTCCTGAGGGTATTTTCTGAGAACATATCCATCACATACTCCCTTGGAGAAATGGATGTCTAGTAGACCATCAACCAATCTGTGCTTGCTAAGTTGTTGCATGTATCTGAAATTCAAATGTCCAAACCTTTTGTGCCATATCCTACTACTTTCATCAACATGAGTAAGCAGTAAAGCAAAATCAGGTTCAATGAATTCAGAAAATGTATACAATCTAGACTGATGATTTACCTCACTGGTTGCAACCCTAGAGTTGGTTTGCATGTCGTAGATGTCCATGGAATTTGGTGTGAATATGACTTTCTTTCCAGTGCCATAATTCGTCATCTAATACACGGAGATAAGGTTGACAAAAATTTTGGGAACGTGCAACACATTCTCGAAGCTTTCGTTGGTGAGTTCAATCCTTCCTTTGTCGGTGAGTTCGACAGAAGAGTTATCCCCCATTAGAATATGAGGACCTTTGCATGCATCCAAAGAAGAATATATTTCTTTTGAGGCAGTCATGTGATGTGATGACCTGAATCAACGATCCAAGCATCGAGAGAGGAGTTGATGGAAATCAAGGCATGGCTAGAATTGCCTTTCTTCGGATTTGGATCTTCTGGCTTCTTCTTATTTTCACCCTCGAGGATGCGATCTCCAAGGTTGTTTTTCTAAAGTATTTGAGACATCATATCTATTTGTTTTTGCATGCATGCGGATTTTGAATGGAATCCTTTGTGATAGTACGTGCATTTATCCCCTTTTCTTCCCTTTTCCCCTTTGGATCTGAAAGCATCGGTGAAGGGTTTTGTATACCCTTCCTTCTTCGGATGTGCATGAGCTTTCCGTTTATATTTATCTTTAGATTTATGATATTTTTGGCTGCCATCATGCACAGTGAGTGCATGCACCCTTAGGCCTTTGATTGTGCCCATGTTGATGAGCTTGGTTTGCTCTTGTGTCAGGGATTCGATAAAGTCCTCAAGAGAAGGCATCTTCCAGGTGGCTCCAGAGGCGAATCTAACAGAATGGAATGTGGATACGAATACAGAGAATTTAGGACCAAGCTTGGATAGAATGGTGAGAACCATTTGTTTCTCCTCCTTCGATTTATAAACCCCGCAAGATTTGAGTTGTGACAGTAAATCCTTGAATTTTGTAAAGAAATATTGGATATTCTTGAAACTTTTGGATCCAATGTGAGAAGCTCCACCTCCAACATGTGTCCCCTCATATCATCATGTTTTCCAAAGAGCCCTTCCAAGGTGGTCCAGGCTTCATTGGGAGTCTTACAAGAAGATATATGAAAAAGGAGATCGGGAGAAATAAGACTGCAAATTGTTTCGAGTGCCTCATACATGCAATTTAAATACTTGGATTTTTCTATGGATGATGTTGGTTTTGTATCTGTATTCAAGGTTAACCTATACAACCCTCTGGTTCGGAGATGTAGGGCTATTTTCTCCTTCCATGCAAAATAGTTGTAAGGTGTAAGAATGAATTCTTTTTGGAAATCCATCTTTCCGTTGTCTTCAATCTTTTGTACCTGCAAAAAAATTTGGTGTAGATTTTTCTTAGCAGTCTGTCGGCTCTGATACCATGTAAATGTGTTGAACCTACACAGAATATATCTATCTAAACAATAATACACACATTTGCAGATAGAATTGGAGAAAGAAGAAGAAGGAGAGAAAGAATGAAAGAATTCTCATTAACCGTTGTGAATAATGAATAATTTACACATGATATACTCTGTATAACTCAATGAGTGTGCACTGGAGGAGAACCAATGCACCATAGTGGTGGTCTAGAGTGATATGGACATACATCAGCAGTTACGGGAGTGAACTGCCACCTAGTCTAGTCTCTCAGGCAGTTACGGGAGTGAACTGCCACCTAGTTGAGTTAACTAGTCAACTAGTCTTCAGTTAACTAACTGAAGAAAGAGTAGTGAGGAGTTAACTCAAGGAATCAAGGGTAATGCGCAAGTATGGTGATGATACCAAGGCAAGGTCAAATTAGCATGGTGATAATCCCAATGTTGCATGGTGACAAAACCAATGTAGCATCTAAACTCAACTCAACTAGTCAAACTAAAGTGTCAACTGAAAGAGAATATTCTCCAGGTGGAATATTCTCCCCTAAAATATAGGAGTGGATAATGACTAATTATGACTAATAAAAAAGGAAAAACCTTAGGAAAAATAAATCCTAGGTGTGTGTGAAGTAACTCCAACAAATCCATGGCTATAAAAATTATCAACAACAAAAGCAAGGTGATTCCCTTCACAAACATAAAACAATACAAGATCCAACTTGCAATAAAAAAAAAGTTTGGCTTTCTATCAATTATTGATCTCTCGATAGAAAGAAAATCTTTCATGTCTGAGATCCAAAATACATACAATTATCTCACACTTCAATTGTTCAAAACCAATTGCAGTAAAAATAATTCAAGGAATTGTCTTATGAGCAATAACCATTTTTCTGAACAACTGGATGCCCTTTCATGTGTATGGTAGCAAATCTATTTTTATTCATGACGGGTTGACTTGCCATCCTGCAATACAAAAGAAAAGGATTTAAGAATTATTGTGATTTAAAATAGGTAGTATTTCATAGTTAATAGAAAATATCATCTCCATAAAGAAAGATGGCATGGCGAGGATCTATCTAGGAAGCTCTATTCTAAAGGAGTATAGTGGAGGTGTTTTGTAGAAAATGTTTGAGACATTAAAATAGAGACAAGTCAAATGGTAATTCCCCACAAGGTAAAAATCAAACTACAATAAAAATATACTTGAAGGTTTGATCCATATGTAACAAAATTTTGAAATAAATACACAGTGGGCATGATTATTTATATGCTTGCAACATGCATACTTCTAGATACAATTCACTTGACCATAAATTTGCAAGTTCGTGTACAGTATTAATATCAAAGCAATGAATGGAAAAGGTGTATAGCTATAGCACTCTATCAAAACCTAAAAAAATAAGTATTTTCCCAGCATTATATCATCTATGCCCAATAAATGGACAATAGGAACATGTCATAAACCAACTAGATAACCAATTATCACGAAAAATTATGTGTTTTATGTATCTCCACTTAGTACTTAAGAAACTAGTAAAAGATTTATCTTTGAGAGGACACCAAGAAGTTGCTAAGTAGCTTAGTAAATCTACTAAACCAAATAATATTCACATCAAACCCACTTGTCTTGTATTGACTTAGTGGGGTGGATAGGGAACTTGACAAGCCACTAAGTAGCTTAGTAAATCTACCAAACAAAATAATATTTATTGCAAACCCACTTGTCTTGTATGTGTTAGCCACTACCACTACTCATCTAAAAGCATGAATTCATTGAAGGTATTCCAAGACTAAAACATTGTCTATTCATTGGTTTGAGAGTCTTAAGTATGCCACATTTTTATAATGCTAACCTACTTCTAAAAAGTAGTTCATTTAGGTTTCCACCACCCCATCATTTGCTTGGGTTTGCTTCAGATATCTATAAAACTTTTGTTGATTATTATTGAGAATAATTGTCTAACATGTAGGTATCACGATATAAAAGGAACTTTGGTCACAAAAAGTATGCACAAACATTTTGAATGAGTAGTTTTGTGCACAATAAGTCATCAAGAGTACTGTTATTTTTACCAAGAACCTAAGATCAGACAATAATTTCTCAATAAAAATATTAAGAACAAGATGAATAGGCCAAGTTTGCAAAGCCTTGACAATTTGAAATCCTAGATAAGTGTACAAAATATTAAATTATGTAACAATCATGACTAGGGATAAAATTTATGGGCGGTCATCAAATATAAAGATATTAGGTTCTATCTTGCACCCTTTGAAACTTGGGCCATAATAAAATGTTACCTAGATCTAAAATTTTAAACAAATTCTAGTGGAAAGAAATCAAATAAAATCATTAAGCAGAGCCAATTACAAATTCCATATAATAAAATGCCTTGTGTATTAAATTCCTCTGTAAGGAGGATTCCATCACTATGTTCCAGTTATGTCTCAGATAGGAACCACACACTCATCTCGTGGGCTCTCTCTCAGGTCGACTCAATTAGTCTGTGTCCTGGAGAATGTCTCATGTAGCTATAATCATCAACAATCCCTCTTAGCTAGGGAGGCATTCTTCATCGTGCCAAGTCTCACATGGATGTACTTTGAACTTTGTCTTGGTTGTAGTCATCAACACTCCCTCTCAACTAGGGAGGTATCCTTCACCAATCTAATTTGGTGAAGATGTCTACAATCTACTCATGTTTAGGAAGGTATTGCATGTGTACTATTTTCCTCTGCATCATGTCTTTGATATAATGAGATTTCATCTCAACATTTTTCGATCTATCATGAAACACTGGGTTCTCTAAGAGATTTACACACAACTCTAGTTATCATCATAGAATCTATCTCATGATCAAGTAAATCTTTCAAAAGCTTGTGAAGCAACATTGCTTCGCACACTCGATGCTATATACTATGCTTTTGTGGTACTCAAGGCCACAGAGTTTTTTTTCTTGTTGCACCAAGAAACCATGGAAAACTTCACGGTAAAACAAAAATTGGATGCGCTCTTCCAGTCCATTGTACTCTCTGCTCAATCTGTATCGGCATATCCCTGCAAACTCAATTTCACACTTGGAGGCATATCTCAGGCCATATCTAACTGTGCCTCGTGTATATCTCAATACATGCTTTATTGTTATCTAGTGAGTCTATCTCGGCTGACTCATGGATTGACTAAGAATATTCACTGCATAACATGAATCAGGTATGTTGTTAACTAGATACATCAATGATCCAATCAGTTTTGGAGTAATATTGTTTGAATCATCATCATTCATTTTCTTCAAATCCATCACGGTGGTTTTGCATTCTTTCATATTGAACTTCTTTAATATTCCTATTGTATATTTTCCTTGAATCAAGAAAATCTCATTGGTCCTTTGTCATACTTCTTATCCCAAGAAGTAGTGCATCATACTTAGATTCTTCATCTCGAAATCAGAAGTCAAGTCTTACTTGTATCCAACAACAAGTCTTTCTAAATAAGTCATCAAAATCAGGCTCTCGTCACCAACTTGTAATAATATAGGTTTGGATCAGCCACACTCTTGCTTAAACCCAAACTCATCAAGAAGCCATCCATCTGACATAGTTTCCAACTCATGGATGGTAGTAGAGATGCAAGTGTATCGGGTTTATTGGATCAAGCGTCTCATTATAGACAACTCCCTTTGTTTGTGAGAAACCTATGGCTATAGATCTTGCTTTGTATTTCTTGACACTTCCATATGTTGCATGCTTGATCTTATAGATCCACTTGGAAGTCATCACAGTCTTTCCTTCTGGTCTCTGAATATATTATACATCATTCTTTTAATATATATTGGTATTCTTCTGTTATGACTTCTTGCCATACATGTTCTCTCGTTGCTTCTTTATGACAAGAAGGCTCAGAATCAATGATGTGGCTCATGGTTGAAGAGTAGCTCGAAAAATCTCTTTGTTCTCTCAGGATGTGCCTTGAGAGGCGTGTATGTTTCTATGCCTCCTGCAGAGTGAGCCTAGGTAGAGATTTTATGCCCTACTACAATATCTATGAACATATCAAAGGGAGAAACTGGATCAGCTGGAATAATGTTTGTCTCCCTCTGAACTACTAAAGGGGGAGAAGGTATTGTCTCACTATAAATCTCCATCTAATATTCTCTGGACCTTTGAAAGGCTATCTCTTCTTCAAGGACAACATCTATGCTTGTCTCAATCTTTCTCTAACCAGGGATGTCGATCTAGAATGTCTTCAAAGATTCATTTTTATCCCATAAACGTATCCTTTCTCCCTAAAGAGTCTAGGTTGGACTTATTCTCTTTAGGTAAATGAAAATATATTGGTCACCCAAATCTCCTAAAGTGTTCAATCTCAGGCTTCACTCCGGTGAAGGCTTCTTCGAGAGTTAGGTTTTTCAAAGTCTGGTGAAGAATCACACTTTGAACATATATTGTGTCATGCATGCTTCTGCTCATAGAATCATATAAGGATTATGATCATGCATTATTGCATTGGTTTCCTTAATGATGGTTCTATTCTTCCTCTTTCTCAAATAGTTTTGAATCCCTCTGAGTCAAGTGACTCCCTATGAAGGATAAACATCTTCCTTTGTTGTTAACTTGTTTGGAACAAGAAAAAAAACAAGAGGAACCAAAACAAGAATATCTTCTAAAGGAGAATAATGAGTACATCTCTAGAATCAAAACAATTTAAGGATTGTTGTCACAGCTACAACACCTAATTGTAATGAAAAAAACTTATAAATATAGGTTAGAGGATTGACAATTACAACAATCAAACCTAGAGTCTTCACTTCCAGTGTGTTGTTCCTTTGAATGTACTCAGATCCCTCTAGATCAATGATTTCAGCAAAAGGTTCTTTCCTCCTGCAATTTCCCTCATGACAATGATACAAATAATATGTATACAAGTTCTTATATGATTTCTCCAATGGCACCTAGTTGGTCTATGTCCTCTTGACATCTTCATGAAGAGGGTAGTCATAGTGTCACCTTCTTCTTTTTTTGTATCACCCACAATAAGCCTTCCTCTGAAGTCTTGGATTCTAGGAACTTGAATTTGCTTGATCCATCAAGCTTATATTTCATCATAGTTTTGTTCATCATAATTTTAGATTCTTCACAAACCCTTGTCAACTAGAAAACCTAACGGTTAGGCTAGGCTAGAAATTTTAGGTTTTTTTTGGACTTATGACTGCCAACAATAAGCCTTTGAAAGATAGGAGAACACTGGTGAGCTGAAGATATCCTTCAATGAGTTGCAGAAACCCTAATTCTGAAATTTCTGCATAAATTAGCGAAACCATAGAAACCCTAGGGCCAAAATTTCAAAATGCTCGGAATTTCACTCTGAGAGTGTCTGGAGGTGCATTGGAGGAGGCCGTACTCACCTATGCCAAAATTGTCCCCAACATTCAAGTGTTAAGGGTTGAAACACCTCAAAAAGGAGGGTTGTATGGATTTTCTGGAAACCCTAGGAGAGTCGTACAGTTTTGCAGAAAAGAGAGGAGATTGGTAGATGCTTGTGCAATGGGTTCTTCAATACCTATGCTCTGATACCATGTTGATTTTTCAATAAGAAAGGTTTAATCATGAATTTCATTCCTTTTTAGCATTTAACTTAAACCATAAACAATTATGTTGCAGCAACCAAGATCACAAGAAGAAACACCATGCACAAGTACACAAGAAGTATCCTGGGAAACCCTTCTCAACAAGGGAAGAAAACCCAACCAAATCCTTTGCTATATTATTCAAGAGAAAGACCTTCACTACCAAAAAAACCTAGCACACAAGAGGGTGCTTGCAACCCTAGAATACTAGCGCCCAAGAGAGGTGTGCACTTTTCCCAAGAAGATATACTTGCTGAAATTTCCAAACTCACACAAAACATGTGTTTCCTCAATGGGGAATTTACCTTTACTTATATTAGACTTGAATTGTCAACAGAAGTGTCTATTGGCACAACAGGGCTGACTTCTCTATCTCATAATATAATTAATATTAACTAGATTAATTATCTTTTACATTAATTATCAATTACATTAAGGTGGGGCCAACATGTACCCTTTACATTATAGTTAGGGTTACAGGAAGGTCTGACTCTTGAACAATATAGCAAGGGATTTCATACACCCACTAGTGCTCAACCACTAGGGGCACATCCATAGGGATTTCCATATCTCTATCTCACTGTGTCTCACAGGAGAACCACACTCACTAGTGCTCAGCCACTAGGATCACGTTCACCTATGCTCATCCACAGGCACGTCCACTCAACAGATATTCTTTCCCACTACATTACACAAGAGAGTCATCTGGAGTTCATCATCTCAACTCCTTGATCAGAGGAGGATAATACATCGTCTTCATCTCTGTCTGATGACGATGCACCCATCTCTATGGGAATTCACACATTCACCTTGTGCTCAACCACAGGCACGTCCAACTTAGCAGATCTCCTTTCTCACTGCATTACACAGGAGAATCATCTGGATTTCTTCTCAACTCTTTGTACAAAGGAGGCCATCACTACATTCCAATTCTTTCTCACATAGGAACCACACACTCATCTCAGGGACTCTCTCTCAGGTCGACTCAATAAGTCTGTGTCCTGGAGAATGTCTCACGGAGTTGTAATCATCAACATGTAGAACAATTAGAATCTCGACTAGATTTATTAGGATTTGAAATAATTTTTTATATCATTACACATTATAGAATTGTAGAGTCAAAACAAATGTCTAACAACATTATTATATAATATAGGCTCTTATTAGAGATACGGAAAACATCATAAGCAAAAATTACATGTGTCCTTGATCTCAGCAGCCCTGGCCATGGAGGCATGCTCCACATTAGTTGCATTCTTTGCACTTTTCTCCAAAAATGGAATGTCAATATCATCCGCAAATGCCTTGAAGCATAAAAAATTCCAAGCATATCAAGAAAATGTATATACTATGAAGAGTGACAAAAATCCAACACTTGGGATTATTAAAATGCTTCTACAAGCCAAGCCAACAAATCAAGACCACTAACTACCATAGTGTCATGATTAACAACAAACAAAGCACCGACAACTTCAAGGCACACTCATATCCAAATCTCGATCAAGTCAAAGAAGACAATGCATACAATGAAACATATAATGGTGCAAATTGTGCCAAAGCCACTTAGCATTAATATTACAATGGTTGTATCATAATACACTTCTCTATTAGCAGTCAAATCATGTTTTTTTTCCAATGAACAACTTGCTTGTTGACATTATGACTTGCATAGAAATCAATCTCATTCCACCATTGCTTCACATTATTAAAACTCTCTTAATCGGTAACATCATAAACCTTCTACTAATAAAAGAAAAACATCATTACAAAACCATAAATTTAAATAAATAATAAAGGATATTTACTGCACTTTAATTCTCGAAAACTAAACAAGCTCTAGAGTGTCACTAGAAAATTCAAGGATTTTTATTCATCAATGTGAATAGAAAAATTAACAGTGTAATGCCCAAATAAACAACCACTTAAGTAACAAGGACACTTACAATGATACCATAGGAACAACAATTATAAATACTTTTAAATGTTATAATCCTTTCTTTCGTTGTTGCATCCCATTGAAATGGAACTATAGAAAAAACTCATCACATTAAGAATGATGTTTTATTGAGAATAAATTCAAATTTTACAACATTACCACAAAATTAAGTCAAAAGTATTAACAAACAAAATATAAGGTGAAGCACCATTGCAATGAGGTCATTAGAAAGTTTTCATAAAAAAACATTATTCCAAAATAAACAAATTATAATCTAATCATAATTGATTTGTGCAAAACAATAATAGGTATATTATGAGTATTGGCCATCCCTATCAAGAATTAGAATTGAGGTCACAATGCACATATGATACAATCATATCAGTATAGTTGAACTAGAACATGTAATAAATGCATTCAAAAAGATACATATATTTCAATGATTAAAAGTAGAGGAGGTCAAAAACATAAAAACATATTTTGTGCTAAGAAGGTTGAGCACCAAAAACTTTGGCTTGTACAAGAATTGGATGTAGCTACAAGACAATGATTTTTGTGGTTACCCATTTGTTATATTGACAATTCTAGAAATTGGAACTATAATAGTAGATCATAATGGAACCACCAAATAATTGAAAAATAAATTGACTACATTAATTTTGAAATGGACAAAGACAAGAAAAGCATAACAAAATAAACAAATGATTACTCTCCATTGCAAATGGTTAAATAGGAACATGATGTTGTCAGTCAAAAATTGGTTTTGAAGAAGAAAGTATAAATTGGAGCTTTAAAAAACATACAAGAGAATATTATAAACAATCCATTATATAATAGCATAGATCCATCTTAATCTTGAATCTATTAATCACCAAGAGGGATCAAACATCGTTAATTTTTTTATAAAACTTTTCTTATCCTTCATTGCACTTAATAGATCCACAATTAAGATGGATTTATGATAGTTCTTATTTTTCACTAAATATATGCCAAGCTAAACATTATACATAACTAAATAATCAAGCTCAAAAACATCTCCCACCACCTAGGCAAAAGCTTGTGCCACCTCTTCGCAGAGTCAGCTTTATAATTTCCCATCTACCGAGACTAGCATCATAAAATAACCACCTTTAGAGGCTAGGATCTTGACTTGCACGACCCTAAAACTAGGACAAAAATTATAAAAGGTTAAAAAATATTGAATTTTCAATTTTCAAGAAAGATAAAAAAACAAATCACCAAGCAAGATGACAATTTTTTCGTGTTTGGGTATAAAAACGTATAAAATTATCCAACAATTTTTTCGTCAAGCATGCAATTCAAGATCACAAAGCCATGAAAATTCTAGGGAAAACTCACAAACCAGAATTTGAGACCTACAAGTACTCGGACATCAAACTTCTTGTTATCGAGTTGAACTTGCTAATTATAAGTTTGAATTGCCAACAAGTTAATTCAACCAAACAATTTCTTTCTAAATTTACCAATAGTGTGATGATGAATATCTTATAAATGATATTACTATTATCATTAGTAATCTCATGTAAAATCACAATCTCATATGAATACACAAGCATTTAAAATGAAAATTTGTTGACAACTTACAATGCAACCTAAAGATTCTTGATAAAAGGGCTCCATGGCAATGATTTCAATCCATAAATGCCATCTGGCCATCAAAATATTTTTATGAATTTTTTAATTCCTCACTAAAGTTGTAGGCCCATTAAAAGTTCAATGTAAGAGGACAATAAATGGAATCTTTTGTTTGATTGTGTAATAAATCACAAAATGTAGGCCATAGCCACCAATACTTCAATAGCATGGAAACTCTTCCTTCAAACACCCCATGATTAAAGATATAATGGAAAAAAATAAGCGTATAACATCTTTGAAACACAATAATTGAGATTCAAGTCATTATAATAAAGATAAAATAATAATAATAAAATTAGCAAAGAGAATTATTCATCTTATTTAATAATTTAGATTTAAGTCATTATAATAAAGATAAAATAATAATTAAAAAATCAATAAACAAGAGAATTATTCATTTGAATCAATAACAACCATTAGCTTCAAAACATTGCAACTGAATTCAATCTATAATCTAACTACAATATGTCAAAGTTCACATGCAATTGATCAACTATTCCATGGAAGATTTCTAAGATATAAGTTTTAGTGTTTTTTCTTCACTTTAAACCAAGATATAGGTTTTAGTGTTTTTTCTTCAATTTAAATTAAGATATAGGTTTTAGTGCTTTTCCTTGATATCTAAACATGAAACTTCTAATGCATTTACATGTAGTAGTTATGTACCATATATGTGTTGCTAAGAAAAATTTATATTAACTCTTGCATTTGATGGCCAACTACTTAAGACTATTTCTACCAAAATCTATTTCTACAATTCATGTCCTAAACAAGGTATCTATCTAAACATTTTATGGCCTCAATCTCAAAAACTAAACTGGAAAATTTTAAATCTAAACTTTAACATCTCTTAATACCCATCAAAGTTACATAAAGAATGCAAATAAGCATTTAAGAACACTTTAGAAATGATAAAAATGTCAACCCAATATCAATGCAATGTAGTGGAATACTAGAGCAATATCAAATTAATATCCAAATAACTAGCAAATTAAGGGGAAAATGAAGAAAATAATAATATCATATAATGTGAATAAAGCAACAAGTTGTTAACCTAACCAAAATGGAGAAAAAAAGGCTACACAAAATGACAAATTCAAATATCTCATTTGAAATTCAAAGACCTTAACGAAAGGAACAATGTACAAGGGTCACTAATGGAGTACCTAAACATTGTTTTACACACCAAATGGGCTCTCTACATATTATGCACATATACTCCATTACTTATGACTAGGCTTAAGCACAATTACCGACACTTAAAACTAAGAGGAACTTAATTAGAATAATATTAAACCATAGAACAACATAATACCTCGTACAACATTATAAGTGGGGACTAACTAGTAATTATATGCCCTAGTCAATGAGATAGTCACCAAGCCTCTCCACAAGCATATCACATTCACTTCGAGTTACCAGTTCGTCATAAAGGCCAAAGATTACGGCACGGGTTGTGTTGTTAATGGTCATACCTATAGATCCCTGCACAGGGAGATTGATATAAACAATGGATACCATCCTTTTGAAACATAAGAAAAATAAAAACAAATCACCAATAGTTATTACCTACCTAAGTAGAACATATATAACTAAAAGAAAAGAATTGCAATCTATCGATATCAGAGCTACACTAAAATGAAATTGCATTGAGTGCTTCTAACTGAAAATTGAGAATCTAAAATCAATCCTAATAATAAAATAGTACACTATGAGTAGCTCAAAACAGAGGTACTAGAAGAAAAAATGAACCAAAGAAAAGCACAATAAGTTTTATTATACCTGTCGTCTCGACATGGTATATAGCAATCGATACGTTGTTTACGGGCTATTAATTCGAATGTTGACTAAAAATTGTTGTCATTTTACAAAGTTTAACTTTACATTGTGAATTTTTTGTATTTTTTTTTTAATATTTCAATTGTTTATTTGTATTTTTATTGGTTTTTAAATTGAACCTGTTATTGTATAGATGACTGTGGGCTTTAAAGACACTATTTAATATGATTAAATGATTATTATTATTACACAGATGACTGTCGGCTTTAAAGATACTATTTAATATGATTAAATGATTATTATTAAAGGATGTCAACAGTGTCAGTGTTTATATCCACAGTTTCATCTTCCCTATTTTGCCGATTTTCTGAGTTGATAACTGTTGACAGTTTTATGCCGATGACGAGTTTTGTAACAATGGTAAAACATGGCGGTTAAATGTAACAGTGTTTTGGCATTATACTTGCAGCAAGACACAGTATGTAGTGTTAGATTTATCGGTTGACTCTGTAATTTACCATAAGTTTTTGAAATTTTTCTAAAGTAATAAATTTTGAAAGTTGGCAATAAAAGTTTTTGCTAATACAATCCAGTTTTAAATATTATTACAAGTTTTTGAAAGTTTTCTAAAGTATTAGATTTTGAAAGTTGGCAATAAAGTAAGATTTTTTGCTGATCCAATCCAGTTTTAAATATTATTAATATATAATCATAACAGATTTGCATTACAGATTACATCTAGTAAAACTTATCAAAGCAAAGGCGGCAGGTAATGCTACTTTGTAGCCTTGTTTAGAAAAGGCACCTATGCAGCATGGTAATCAAACTGAATATACTTGCTAGTGCAAAAATATATGTCTAGAATATGTTTTTAGAATGGTAAACAAACTATGAACATGAAAAAGTGCAGAAAAAATACATGTCTAGAATATGTTTTGATGTTGATTTTTTGTCACCATTTTTTGTAGAGATGGAGTGTTATTTTTCTTCTTGACTACTTATGTGCATTCATTCTTCAAGTCCTAGATAAGTGTTACTAGATCTTGGTGTTCCCCTTTGCCATTATTTGGATTCACAGATAAGGATTCCATAATCTTCTACTCTGCTTCTTTCTCCTCAACTTGTGCTTCGTCTTTCTCCTCAACCTGATCAGGCCAACTTAATTGAGTCTAAGGTAAGTCCAATTGATCTAGAGGAGGATCTGACATCTTGTAATGTCCACAATTTTGGATTCTCTTATGTTACAGTTTAGGATGCCTACCAAAGTAGTCAGTTGGGGGCGATAGTGCGCTCAGGTGGTTTTGAGGGGTTTTATAGGGCCCGACTTACATTATTCATCATATTTCATCATCAGGATCCATTTCGTAAAGTTTTTTTTTTTGTTTCGTTGCATTCGGACGAGTTCTGCAAAATACAGTTATTAATGGGCATATTTTAATTAATTGCAATAAAGGTGGCATTTGGGGCTAAATACTTAGAGAAACACCTTAGTGTAATAGCTCGTTGGAACCCAGAGGAAAAGCTCTAAATGTTGAGATGATAAAAAAGTGACTTCTAGTGGCCAAAAATGCTTTAAAGTCAAAGAAATCACTTTTTGGAGTAAAAAAGGTTTATTAAATTAATAAAGTGATTTTATGAGAAAATATTAAAGATGAATTAAAAGTCACTTAGAAGAAAAAAGGTGAAAGGGGGTATAAAGGAGAGAGAGGGGCTCATATCCTCTCATTATGTTGATTGATTTGTTATGTTTGGCCTCTTGGCTAGAAAACTCAAGATACTTGAGGGTTTTGACTAAATAAACCCTACAGATTAGCACGGTGGTGAAAGATTCCACCTTTCCTGATCCAAGCTTGGCCAAGGTGGTGAAACATTCCACACTCACCATTCTATTCAGTTCAGATCCATTTCAACCATTCATTTTTTAAGCAGGGCGAATTGTAAGAAGGGTTTTCTTCAGGAGGGTTGCACCAAAGATCTTGGAGAAGTTCAGTTTAGCATCCAGAAGAGACATTTAGCTTAGATATTCACTTGCATGTCTATTCCACCTACAGATCTATTAGAACTTGGATCTTTTGGAGAGGATCCTTGAGGAGATCCATTATTTTCTACCCAAGGCGAAATTTTGCTTGGAGGGGTGCATTTGGTAGTGGAAATATTCATATTTTGGGGTTTTATCAGTTTCTACTTGTTGGGATCGAGTTGTATACATCTTGGGATAATTATTTATGAGGAGATTTTCCATTTCATTGGTGGATCGAGCCTCATCTTTAGCTAGGGTGAATTCAGATCAAGCAGGGCACATATCTTGTCATCGAGGCCATCCTATCCTTTGTTGAAGAGATTACATATTTTTGGAGCATTTGTTAGAGAGTTTCTATTGGGGGACTCTTTGTCCTTCTTTGGTTGTGTTTTGTATGTATTTTCCAGCCATATATCAGTTGTAGAAAATACATTTCAGATATGGAAATTACTATATGTTGGATAGCCATGTGCATATTAAATAAAGAAAGGAATTGTGGTACTATCTTATGGTGTTTAATAGTTATTAGTTTCTGATTTATTTGGTTATAATTCTATGTGTTTTCCTTATATATTACATGAAGAAATATGGGCCAAAATACATCAGAAAATACACTTAAATGAATGCTACAACCATTGCACACAAAGTGTTTGAAAAAACACTTCAATGAGCCAGTTGCAAATAAACATAACAACAAACACAAATTCAGAACATCCACTCATTGGTAAGGATTTTAGGTGTTTCATGTCATGTGTTTGACATAAAACCTCAGTAGATTTTATTTGGGAATGTTTCTTTTTGGTAATGGATTCAATGTGCTTTGCCTCCCCAAAGGCAAGTGTAGGTTTGTGTTTTGGGCAAGAGGAGAATGTGTGCCTGACAACAAAACAAGTTTTGTAAAAGAAGTTGACAGGCTTGTAATCTAGATTCTATTTCCAAACATATTCACCTTCACCTAGACAAATATCTTCAGGAAGACCTTTTGAGAGGTCCTTTTCAACATAGATCTATACAAAGGTCATGTGCTTCCTTTCTTTCATTTCAAGGTTGTAGTAATGAAATTTACCAATACCATTTCCAATCTTGGTGAGGGTCTCAAGAGGCCAAAATTGCAAGAAACGATTAGGGATTCTTACCCACAACATGATCAAGTTTAAACAATGCATGGTGGTGTCAAAGGTAGGAAATAAAGTTTTCATGTAGAGGCCAGTGGAACTAGGGGCTGAAGTGGGGAATAATTTCAATATCCATTGTTGCATCAAATTCTACTATGAAGAAACCCCAAGTGCATAGAGGGATATCTGCATCCTCTGACAAAATGGGCTTCCAACTTCATGAAACCTGCAACTATGCAGATCTACTAATCTGGGCCACGTGCTAGCAAAGTAGTTAATGAGTCCATACTTCTCATAGAAATTGCATTATTGCTTCATTGACTTATCCATGGTGATAGTGTAAATGAAACTAGTATTATCATTGTAACATGATTGAGAGGGCTCTAGGAAAAATCGTGAAGACCTTATGCCAAAACAACCTCCTAAAATGAAATCTTGACATTTGAAGTAGACCCATGGGGGCTAGGAATGAAGGAAAAAGAAGCCTCTCTATTTGGAAATGAAGGAAATAGACCTCTTCTAGGTGAAAACCTATGTGAGCTCGGGTCCATGGGGTCTTGAAATTGCCAAGGCAAAAAATCTATATTAGGAAAAGACAAGTATGAGTTGAGATCCATGGGGGATTCGACTTGTGAGGGTGCAAGCATTTGCAATCATGCCTATAGCTAGGACAAGAACCCTAGTCGCAAAGAAGGCTTAAGAAGCATACAATCATCATTTTATAGAAATAATTAATAATTAATCTCTTTAATAAATAATTAATAAATTAATATTTAATCATTCTTCAAATAATATTTAAACACAAGTACCCCAGATGGGGTGACACATGGGCCACACGCGTTGTTGGACGGGGTGATTACGAGGGAAGTTAAAGCCTCTCGTCACCACCCTCCCTCCTTGTCCAATCGCGATGATTCTCATGCATAAGAGCCAAGCCTTAGTGCGTCGGGCCTTAATGGAAGCCCGAGCTCGGCTTCTCGACTTCAATACGATCTTTGAGATTCCCATTACACCTGCACTAATGGCTACCAGAGCCATCAATGCCTCTTCCTTTCTTGTCTTTTCACTGTGCGAGAAGTATTATATGGGGCACTTAGGCCCAAATCCCAACATCATTTTGTTCATCCTGCTCCAAGATTCAGCCTACTCGGTCGTTTTTTTTGCTTACCTGGTGCCCTACACATCCATGCCACAAGAACGAGGCAATCCCCGTCGAGGGTTGGCCTACTATAGCAGGTTTGGACTGTACAACCACCTAGGGCCTGCCTCTCGGGTCCTCACGCCAGGTGGAGACCACTCGGGCTCTTTGAGGCAGAACTGGTCCACATAGGCTCCTTCAGAGCTTTGGCCTCACCATGGCCCGAGACTTACCTCTCGAGCTCCAGTTCTAGATGAGGACCATATGGGTTTCTCTAGGCACAATTGGTTCATGCAAGCTCACCAGCAGCCACATCCTCCCAGCACTGAGAGTCTCCAAGGCGGATGCCCGGTGGAAGAAGAATTTTCGCCCAATTGGGCGGAATTCTTGCCTTTCCTTCCTTCAACTGCCCGAGAGCACCAGCCCTCCACCTGCACAACCAGTCCATTTCAGGAGTCAGTTGCTACACAATGCATAGTGGAAGAAGAAGCATTACCTCTGGAGGACCACTTGGGGCACAATTTTGCTGCCTTCGTGGAAGAAGACCCTATCACGGACTTTGTTGTTGCCTTTGACTTTATTGCTGCCACTTCGGAAGAAAACCAGGCTCAAGAGGACCACATCCACCCAACTACAGATTCCTACCGACTCACGGACAACCACCTGGTTCTAATATTTGAAATGAGAAGGGACCTAGCCGAGCAGCAGCACCGCTAGAGTTTCTTCAGCAAATGTATGGACGCCCTGTATGATTCCCTGTCAAGCGAGCCTGAGAAGATTCGATGCCCGATGTGTTGTCATCCCTTCACCTTCAGACTTTGTCAAGATGGAAGCTCGAGCTCGATGCATGCATAGCTTCTCACAGGTTTTTCTCTTTGGTTTAATGGCTAAATTTTTGCAAATTTTGCCTATGCTAGTCTCTGGTTCAGGTTTGATAGGCTCAGGACTGTTAGGCGGTCGGGGCACTCACTCCACTACCTGTTCTGGTTTCCACGAGAGTGGCAGAACAGGTGGCAAGTCCCCATGTTTTATGTCGACAGTTGTACTTTTTTTTTTTAAGCTTTGGAACTGCGAACAGTTGTCACACCTTTGTGTTCTGGTTTCCACTACAGTGGCAGAAGAGTTGGCCTGCTATCATGTATATCTGAACACGTAAGTTTTTTTCTTTGGCAATGTAATATATATATATATATATATATATATATAAAGGGTCATTTCTCATAAGGGATTTGCGGCTAGGGTTCCTCAGCTACAGACCCCTCCCCTCCCCGTGTTTCTCTCCTCTCCTCTATCGGTCATCTCCTTTTCATTTGCAGTGGGGATCGTCCTCGGTCCTGTCCTGTTGTGCCCGCGTCGATACGATTGGTGTGGATGGGAGTGTTAAGAATATATAAGATGGTGTGCTCGTTTTACCACGACGATACCCTCGTCTCCCAACCACAGGCCGAAGCCTCCCTCCGAGTACCTTAACCTTGACCTGAGAATTCCTCCTGAAGCAAACCCTAGGCTAGATAGCCAAACAAAGAGCAGTGCATCTCTCCCCAAGGATAGCGCATCACAAAAAGCTGATCAGATAGTCCAAACCCTTGCCAAGATATATCCAAGCCAAATACTGAAACTTGCTGATGCTGCAGCTGCACCTGCAACCCTCCTCCAAACATGTGCACCAGTTGCAACTGCAGTGCGCACCAACTGGGAAAACTGCAGTCCTGAGATATGACAAATGAGAAACTAGCGCCCTGTATTATAGTAATCCTGCCAGTTTACTGGGGCCGACTTCTCCTTCTGGGTATGTGTGTTCAGTATATTATTATTAATTATGGCCGACTTCTTCTCTTGGAGGCTAATAGCCTAATATAAATTATATTCTTGAGCCGACAAGGCTTCTAGGGTTATTAGCCAATTCATTAGGGTTTCTCTTGC
>ML777429.1:1160032-1191531 GCA_009831015.1 Picea engelmannii | reverse complement strand
ATCAGATAGTCCAAACCCTAGCCAAGAGATATCCAAGCCAAATACTGAAACTTGCTGCTGCTGCAGCTGCACCTGCAACCCTCCTCCAAACCTGCGCACCAGCTGCAACTGCAGTGCGCACCAACTGAGAAAACTGCAGTCCTGAGATATGACAAATGAGAAACTAGCGCCCTGTATTTATAGTAATCCTGTCAGTTTACTGGGGCCGACTTCTCCTTCTGGGTATGTGTGTTCAGTATATTATTATTAATTCTGGCCGACTTCTTCTCTTGGAGGTTAATAGCCTAATATAAATTATATTCTTGAGCTGACAAGGCTTCTAGGGTTATTAGCCAATTCATTAGGGTTTCTCTTGCTTCCTGGAGTCTTATATTCTCGTCAGGTTCACATGTAGAGGTAAATACCTCCCGCAGCTACCATAATATTAACAGGGAGCTCTATCTTTCTTTTGGCCATAGATTGTTTGCAATGGGAAGTTTGTTTCTCATGCCATCGATAGAGGGGTTGCTTGTTACTTTTGTGCTCGGCTTCTTATTTCCTGAGGGGATCCGGTTCCATTTGGGTCTCATGTGGTGTTGCGTCTGTGCTTTGGGTTGTAGACCTTGGTTACGGGGTGCGAAGTGATGTCGGCAGCTCCATATCATTGTATGGTTGGCGGTCTTTCCTCCATGGGTGCGGACCTGGAGTCGCCTAGCTCTTAAGATCTTCTCTCTGCTTCGATCCATCCCTTTCTTGCTTGGTCTGTGGAGGCTAGATCTGGGTGCGGATCTAGATTTGGTGAGATGTAACCTGGTTGGTTACTCCTTCTGAGTGTTTTGTGGAAGTTTACTCTGGGCATGGAGCTGGTACTCTTCAGATCTATTTTTTGAGCGTCGCATCTGCTTTATTCTCGGACTGTCTCCTCAGATCTTCTTGGCTCCTCTTTTGTCGTCTGCGAGGGTTTTTGGTCCTCTATCTTTTCAGCCTCTAGTGTGTGTAGAGACGTTTTCTTGCAGTTTTCTAAGGATTTGGCCCTCACCAAGCCATCCCTGTTGGTTTGTTCAGGGCTTGATGCAAAGTTAGGGCCTTCTTGGTGTCTTGGTGTCTTGGTGTCTAGGATCCCCTGCACCCCCTTCTGATCTGTGTTGTGGAGTGGTTGCTTGGGTATTTCTGCTTCTTTATGGTGGGGTCTATTTCAAATCTTTTGAGGTCCATCTCATGGGCGTTTAGTGTTGATTTTGACTGGTGGGGTCAGCACTTTGAGGTCCATTTTAGGTGTGCGGGTTATGGTTCTCCTTCACTGTGGCTACAGTCTCTCTTGTAGTCCATTTGGATCATGTTCTTGATGGGGTTTTTTCCTCTCTGGCCTAGTCCATCCAGGTTCACTTCATTCTACGTTTTTTGTCGTGTTTTAGGCTGTGCTTTTTTGAGGCCTCTTGGCATTTATCTGCCTACATTTGGGTTTATTCCGAGCTCCTTATTTGATACATCCTTTGTGAATTTTACTTTGGGTCATTTCTGGCTTCTAATACTTCTCTATGTTTACCCAAGTATTGAGCATGTGCTTTTAGCACCTACAAAATGTAATTTAGTTCTCTACAGATAAATAGAATTACACTTTTTTTCCGAGGAAAAAAAAAAAATATATATATNAACATAATTAATTCATAATAAATAATAATTAATTAATAATTTATATATTTTTTAATTGAAATACAACACAAACAAGACAATAAAGATGACACTGCCTCCTCGGAGGTGTAGCAACCACTTAGAAAAAATAAAAATAAAAACATTGCATGTGACACTAATTACAATGAGAGATCTAGTATTGTAGTGATTATGTGAATGATCTCTCCTTGTTACTCAAAGTTGTACAATATGAGTGGCACAAGGGTTTTTTAAGGTTTATAGCTATTTTATTATAATTTTATTGTTTTTAAATAGTTAATAAAAGTTGTCACATAATCATATTTTTTTTTTATGATTGTCTATATATGTATTGGAAAGTTATCTTTAATTCAATTGAATAACAAAAATTTAGATATATCTATCTTCATAGACTTAACCCTCAAATTAATATTATTTATAACTTTTAAAAACACCTATCAAATTAATACTATTTAAAGTCACCTAAATTCAATTCCTTATTTATTCCTCACATAAACAACTTCCCATATTTATCCTTTTCCATGAGTTTTGTTCATTAAATTCCTTACCTACTTATTTTTCTATTTACGGTTATAAATTTGTAATATAGGTTTGCAATGCATACCACATTTCACCTGCAAAATTGTTGGTCGATGATGTCTCCTACCTCTTCACAACTTTACCATCTATTCCATTCCTTTCCTCTCTGCGTGTCTCATCTAATTTCATACCCTCACAGTTTTAGTTGAGCATGCACCTCTCACGTGACTCACTCACGCACAATTAATCCTCTTACATGCAGGTTCTTCACCTCCGATGGCCGTCAAATTCATTGTAATATTCAGATTTTGATGTTTGTATTTTTCAAATACATCATGCAATCAGATAAGCTGTTTTACATTTATGCTGCCAACTTCCTTTTTTCCATACTTGTGGTAGCAATCCAGTCACTTGAACTCGAGGACATGAGTGTCGACGAGTTTCTGAAATATGTAAACTCACCCGCAGTTCATAAATACATGGTTAGCTCTCTGTTTTATGATTTACATATATATCATCTGCGTTTTGCTACTCTGATATACATGAATTTAATTTCACCTGTACTTGTTATGATCAGGACGAAGATGGAGATACCATTTTATGTGTGAGATTGGAGGACCAGTTATCGTTGAGATCACAACCTCGCTTTTCTCATAATGTTGTATGAAATCTGTTATTATTTCCAATATGAGACTTCTCATACATATAGTACACAGATGTTCATAATGTTCATCAAGGATTTTTGATAGTGGCTTAATCTACAAAGGCTTAGTTTAGTTTAAATGTTTTAAGATTCTGATAATTTCTAATAATTAGAGGGGAACTGGACAATATAATTGTTGATGATATCACAGTTTTTTATTGTTTAAATTGTATTTTTGAATGTATAAATAGATTCAACATCTTGAAAAAAACATAAATCACTTGGATTTACAGATTGAAATGCAGATTGAACAACTGAAATATGTAATTCCAATCATTTCTAACTAAATACAGATGAAATTGACTAAAACATATAACAAAAAATGGTAAAAAAACAAAAATATTTAAACTTAGTATTTGATATGATAAGTTTTAGCTAATTTGAACTAAAACAATATGATCAATCTGTTTCAATATTTTTAGAATTTTAAGGTTTGGATCTCTAAGCTATCTTTATTCCAACTGAAGATTCTGGTGATTGAATGGCTGAGCGCCAAAATCAACCATTCATCAATCTGTTCCAATTTCCATTTTTTTTTGGAGTTTTAGGAAAAACCAACCATTGATCAATCTATTCCAATTTTTTAGAATTTTAGGGTTTGGAAGATTCTGGTGATTGAATGGCTTAACGCCAAAATCGATCATTGACTTTGTCTCTAAGCTCTTTAGTAACCCAAATCTGCAATCAAAATAAGCTCAAATAAACCTAAAAATGAATCTGTGTGTATAAATAGAGTGCCTCTCACAAAAAGAATGAAAATAATCTGTGTCTAAGTGTAATCTGTGTATAGAAAAAGAATGAGAATGAAAAGAATCTGTGTCTAAGTGTAATCTGTGTATAAGTAGAGTACCTCTTATAAAAAGAATTATACTGTGTCTAAGTGTAATCTGTGTATAAGTAGAGTACCTCTTATAAAAAGAATTATACTGTGTCTAAGTGTAATCTGTGCATATTACACTGTGTATATAAGTGTAATATGTATAAGTAGAGTGCCTCTTATAAAAAGAATTATGAAGATAGTGAATTATGATTTCCATTAGTTAAATTTAGAAGCTCATTAAAAAATAGAAATAAAAATTGCTTGATTCCACCTTATCCAAGCTGTAATTTTAATTTGCTTGGCCATGTAGGGAAGGCCAGGATCCTTGAAACAGGATGGAGATAAAGGCAGCCATGAAAGGTCGAATAACAGCTCGGTCATGAGAGCGTTGGATCACAATATACACTCATCATCATGTCCTCCTCACACTTTAGCTTTCCGGGAGGTAAAGAAGGAGGACGTGCTTAGAATGGGAGGTGTGTCTGCTTACACGAAGAAATCTCCTCTGCCTCTTAGTGACAATGTTCAGACTCTTGTTGGCACTGAGCTGGCCTCATCTCACGAAGTAGGTATATAGGATAGAATTGTTTTATTTAATTCTACTGTAGAATTTATAGAGTTACCTGAAACAATTAAAAATGTATAATGTATAAGTTTGATTTCTATATTTCAATGAAGTTTAGGTTCTCTAAAATTTTAACTTTCTTAAAATTTAAGGAAGTCTCGACTTAAAAACATCAACTTCACTACTAATTTTTTCTACACTTGAATGAATTATAGAGTCGAATTAATAATTATAAAACTGAAAATCAAATTTATAGTCATATTTGGTTATTTTATAGGATGATTTTAAAGCTTGAAAATTTATATTAAAATGTAGAAATATGGGTTAATTTTTCTGGTTCTTAATATGTAAAATGTTTAGGGATAGTTTGTAAAAATATTCAAATTTCTATGTATTTTATACACTTTTTATAAACTTTTGGTCATTTTTAAGATAAAATAATTTTATTTTATGGAATGATAGTTTGTAAAAATATTCAAATTTCTAAGTATTTTATATACTTTCTATAAACTTTTTGTCTTTTTTAAGGTAAAATAATTTTATTTTATGGAATTTGGGCTAATCATTTTTAGAAAAAATATAAAATTGGCTAATTTTTTTTGAAAAAAAGCATGAAAAAATAACCCATTTACTAAATTTAACCCCTAAAATCATCTATTTTGATTATGATTCATGACTTTTTTTCTTACTGTTTGGAATGGATAAAAAGTATGCTGTTGTGGAATTTACCTTTGGGGAGGGGGTGGTTGGAACAAGTGCTGCCAACAGTGTTTGGAAACCCCACGTTGCAGAGGACGGCCGTTTTAGTTTGAGCCAAGTGTGGGTCAGTGAAAAGAATCGAGTTGAATCCATTGAAGCTGGATGGCATGTAGGTTGCAACGGGCTTTTTTTCATTTAATTTACGAAAACTTTCAATCTTTATATTTGCTTAACATATATTTTGGAAGCAGGTCCATCCTGCCAAATATGGTGACGAGGAGCCGAGATTTTTCATCTACTGGACTGTAAGTTCATTAGGTTTTCGGCCATATTTCTCTTTCTCTTCTCATCTATTTACTGGGTATTTGTATGTCTGGCTGATTTTTTGAAGTCTTTCATCAGTTTTAGTTCATCCATTCTGTGAAGGGTGAGTATTAAATTATATGTGGTCTACTCATGAATTGCCGATTACTGAACTTTATTTTTCTTCTGGTAAATATCGCAGGCAGATAGATACCAAGGCACGGGATGCTACAATACCTACTGTGCTGGATTTGTTGTATTGAATGACTTCGCTCTTCAAGAGAAACCTCTAAAAGCAACTCAGTATCTTCAACCAGAACAATACGAGTTACCCATAACAATCAAATTAGTATGTAAAATCCCTTTTGTTTCTGATGTCTTGATGTTTTACAATATTGTATTTTCCTTCTCTCTTGATGTGTAGGAAAGTTGGTGACCTATTTTGTTTTTAATGTTTTGTTAAGATGTTTTACAATACTGTATTTTTTTTCTCCCTCAAAGTGTAGAACAGTCGGTGATTGAGTGTGCTGTTAAGACACTTTAGTCTCAGTGATGTTAAAGTTAGACACTTTAGTTTCCGTGATGTTAAAGTCACTCGTGTTAAATCTATGGGGACAAAAAATTCAGCCATGTCGATTTCTCAGCCACAGGTTTTCAGGATGATTTTGACTATTTAAATGCTTCTGAGTGACTGTTTCTCAGCCACAAGCTAGTCCCTCAGATCACAGACAAACTAACAAACAAAAAAAATACTATATTTTTCCTTCTCAAATCTCTTATTCAGATGTTTTACAAAACTATATTATCCTTTTCAGTAGAAAAAATTATTGCCATGTGTATATATGATTAGAATAAATTATTGCCTCTGGTATGCTCTTGATTAGTATTCCAAACCATTATTGACTGAGCTCCATGACGATGTGGTTGACCAATGATCAGTCTGAAAATGATGGAGAACCAGTGTGGTATCTGATGGTGTCTGATAAGGTTGTAGGATATTGGCCGTGTGGGCTGTTCAGTAGTCTGAATGAATCCTCTTCTCTTATAGTCTATGGGGGCGAAGTGTCGCACGACTCAAAGCCAGAGCCAAGTGCAGCTTCTCTAAGTAAAACAGACATGGGCAGTGGGCGCTTTCCAAAAGGACGATGGAGGTCCAGCGCTAATATCAGGCAAATACACTTCTACGGAAACAGCGGGAACGCAGTAGATGGAACGACATATCTCATGGTCTCCAAGCCCAAATGTTATGACGTCGCTATTGAACGGGACGATGGCATTGGAGGGCTTCACGTCTTTTATGGCGGCCCTGGGAGCGATGCGCCTGACTGCCAACCTTGACAAATTGATCAAGATTTATTGCGTGTGGAGATAACTCGAAGTTGATGTAAAAATTATGATTACGAATCGTATTTTGCAGAATGGTCAAAATCACAATAGCGAAGCATTATTTTAATTTTAAATTTTGTAAGTATGGATTTTTTTTGGTTTAATTTTACAGATTTGAATGGTTAAGTTTATATAATCAAAGTGTGACCTAGATTTTTCAGCAAACTTAATTCCTTTCTATATTCAGAAATCAATTTAAATAACAGAAAATTGTAATTTAACCCAAAATTTATGTGATTGAATTCAATCAAAAAAATACCAAAGAGTATTTAATTTAATTACTTTATAGTATTTCTCAACAACTTATTGAATGTGGAGATAACTCGAAGTTGATATAAAAATTATGATTAAGAATCGTATTTTGCAAAATGGTCAAAATCACAATAGCCAAGCATTGGATTTTTTTTGGTTTAATTTTACAGATTTGAATGGTTAAGTTTATATAATCAGAGTGTGATCTAGATTTTTCAGCAAGCTTAATTTCTTTCTATATTTAGAAATCAATTTAAATAACAGAAAATTGTAATTTAACCCAAAATTTATATGATTGAATTTAATCAAAAAAATACTAAAAAATATTTAATTTAATTACTTTTTGATATTTATCAACAATTTATTTTTAATTTAATTTTAAAAAAAAATTAAAACATATAAATTTTAATATTTATAATTATAAAAAACTTCAAACATAAAATATATTATAAAATATAAATAAACAATATATAAATAAAAATGGTATAAAAATATAGTTAATCAAATAAACCAAAATAAAGGAAGCTTCTCAAGCATTCATATTATCCATGTGCACTAAAGCATTATAGATATTGATCTAAATGAATTTTTCTCGCACTATAGATATTGATCTAAATGAATTGTTCTCTTCTTTAATTGTGTAATGATATTCATTTTTACTAATTGTTCAATAAATAATTTGATAAGGTGTTTAATAAATTTGATAACTTGTTTAACCAGTACAGCAAAGTTGTTTATATTCCCTTCTAGGATTCTCTTTATTATTGTATATAGTTAATAATTGTATAACATGTAATTGTATTCATTTTTACTAATTGTTCAACAAACAATTTGATAACTTGTTTAACAAATTTGATAAAGCAAAGTTGTTTATATTGTCTTTTAGGATTCTATTTATTATTGTATATAGTTAATAATTGTATAGCATGTAATTGTATTTATTTTTACTAATTGTTCTATAAATAATTTGATAACTTGTTTAACAAATTTGATAACTTGTTTAACAAGTGTAGCAAAATTGTTTATATTTCCTTCAAGATTCTATTTATTATTGTATGTAGTTAATAATTGTATAATATGTAATTGTTGTATGTAGTTAATAATTGTATAATATGTAATTGTGTAGTTAAAAAGATGCTAGGATATTTTAAATAACTTAATCATTAGGGAAATATAATAATAATAATGTTCAAAAAAAATATAAGATATATTATTTTTGTTTTTAAAATGAAATGTGTGTAAACCTTAAATAGTGAATAATAAAAAAAGAAAATTAAAATAATGAGATATACTATGTTTGATTTTTTTAATGAAATTATAAAATGAAGATATTAGGACATGAATAAAAAATGTTTATAGAGAATTGGATGGGATGGAGGTAGGGGCATCAACCTTTTTCTTCTACACTAAATTATGCATTGTATTCGAGAGAGCTAGCCATTCAAGTAATGCAGTTCCATAAGTGTGTAAAATTTGGGCAATATAAAATAAGATTAGGTGTACTTATTTGAAGATAATTCAAATGTATTATGCTGACAGAATTTTTATCATGCATATAAACCCTATAATCTTAGATTCATACCAATAACAATAAAAACAAGGTTGTGTGGCAGCGTAGTCCCTGCCAAGCAGGTTACAAGGTAAATTGTGGAAAATGGGGTCGAATTGTAAATGACGGAAGTGTTCAGTGCAAAATGTATATCACGGAAATGTTGTGTGCAACATGTATATCATGGAACATGGAGCATAAAATTGCATTAGCGCTAAGGCCCGACCCCGCGGAGAGATAATTGGTTAAGTGTGTCAGGTTGAAGTGAGATAGAAAAAAGTAGTAGAGGCAAATGGAAACTACAGTGAAGATGTGGCAAGCAGCATGAAGCACATGTGATATCCATGCAGTAAATGACGTGTGGCATGTAGAGCACCATTTATTTTTTTATTGTATTTAACAAAATACAATTTGTGCATAGTGGAAGAAAAAAAATGGAAATTTAAATGCATCTGTCATATAGACTGGTGAAAGATAAAAATGTATGAGGGCATAAATTTAAAAGGAGATAAGAAAACAGTTTTATTTGAAATATCTCAAAAAATAAAAGTGTGTTACATATTACTGGAAATTTTGAAATATATCAAAAAATAAAAGTCTGTTACATATTACTGGAAATTTCAATGCGTTTGTCATATAGACTAGGATTGGGGCTCCCGTGGATCATAAGAGAAATATGTACAAGAAATAGGACTGTAGAAAGAAGATAGAGTCCAATACCTGCAAAAAAAAAAATTGAAAGGTATAAGTGTTTGGCTACACATTTCTATTTAAAAAAAGTGGAATAATTGGGTTGATAAACAAAGCAGGATGTGATCAGTAGACTTACAGTGATGGTACATATGAGCCCTTTTTCTATTTGCTTGCAGCTGTCGTTTCATTGATGTCGTCGACGGCTGCTGGAATCGTGGCAACTGCATGTTGCCTTTCGTCAGCGGCCTGCTTCAATTCCCTTTCGAGACATTCTTCAATGTAGCTTCTCATTGGGGCAATGTTGATCTCATTCCAGATTTTTATGTTGAAAACATTGTTTTCTAATTCCCGAAAGTCAATAGAAAGATTACACAGAGTCTGATGAATTTCCTCATTTTGTATTGAATAGTCGACTAGCCAGTCGTCGACATGAGCTTGATCATATTCAAGGATGTTGTAAAACTTTTCCAAAGACAACACCTTAAACATATCAACCTCTTTATCGAACTCTTGCCTAGTTAAGGGAAAGGATTTTGCGATTAAGTCGGTGCCTTGGAAGTCATTGGTCTTTCCAGCTAAGTTTATTCTTGATAGCCTTGTGAATAATTTATCTTTATTTGCTTGTTCACATCACTGAACAATGAGATGAAGGTTCTTCACTTTTTCTTTCCAGCATGCATTTAATTGACCGATTCGGTTTTTGGATGGAAGATCTTGTTGTCTTCTTTTTGTTTTTGTCATATTGTTGACAATGGTGCCAAAAGGAAGGACCGTGTTTAAATAGAAATGTTCTTCATCTTTTAACTCTGCCTGCAAATGTTTGAGCAAACTATGTGCCCTGGTTCCAAGGGAAGTGATGGTTTGTGATGTTTTCCACGCCTCGGTGACCAGTTCCATTCTTTTCTTGATATTATTCTCCACATATCCTCTACAGGATGCGAAGAGGTTGGAGGATCTTTTTAAGTTGGCTGCAGGAGTGGCAAGCATGGCTATTGCCAAAGGATTGGCAAGAAATGGTATAGGAATCAAAGCCTCTTCCAATTCCTTGACCTGGTCCTTCGGTCTGTCATTCTCATCCTCGATGTCTCCAATTGAATCATGAAGTGCATCTCTGCTCGCCTTGTGAAGTTGATAGATTTGGGACGGCCACATGTTGGCAAGGTCAACCTCTAAACGAGATTTTCCTTTCTTATTTCTTACATCTTTTTTCTCAATTATCAATTTTGTGGACTTGTTGTCAAAAACAATGCTCTGGAACACGAAGGATTCATCTTTGTCAAAATTTTCGGTATCGGATATGTCCATTGGACGACTATGCTGGATGGCGTCTCTAGGTTGATCAAGGTAGCGGAGCATGCTATCCAGATCAATGTCAAGTTCCATGTTCTCACTCTAGATTTTCGGCTCTTTCGTTTGTCCCACATTTTTTTTTCTCTTCTTATCTATTGGAAGCTTGTGAGAACTATCAATTTTAGAGTGAGGAGGGTCGTTATATCCTCCTCCGTTTGAAGAGCTCTGAGTTGTTTTGTTGTTGTGGTGGGCCGTTGGAGTGATGCTCCGGGATGTCGTACTTTTTGGAGTGTCATTCGTCGATTGAACACTCTTGTCACCGGGGCCTTTACCCTGTTGTCTATACAATTTAGTGTTGCTTTGCAGTGTGTCTAGCTCGTCGGCATCAGAAGCAAGAGCGTTGTCGCCAGTGTCTCTGTTTTCGGATAGGTGTTTTTTGAAAAAACAATTGTCGAGGCCAAGTGATTGTAAATGTTGTCGAAAAATATTATCGGGGTCGAACCCTCTTATTCTTTCGGCATATCTCAGGTTGAAGTTGCTAGAATGCACTACGAATTCGTCAATTTTGTTGACGTTTTTCAACACGAACTCCCCAACTTTCCAAGGCAGAGGAATGAACTGTTTTTTTCTCTTCTTTTGCAATAGATGCAACTAGTAGTTGTATTGTCGTGCTACTTCTACAACAAACATTATGTCCGTAATGTGACATGGAAGGAGAGCAGGTTTTTTCGTGCAGTCAAAAAAATTTATCACAGTGTAATTATCCAAATGTTCAAGTGTCACCTTCCTATCCAAAAAACTGGTTGCATGTCCAGATATGCGGGGAGCATCTTCTCCTAACAACAAAACTTTGAAAACAGACACGAAGCCATTAAAAACCTCATAAAAACAGTGGGAAACCTTGTGCTTCCACAAGGCCTGGTACCAGAACGTTACTAGGTCGAATTCCCAGTTGACATTCTTGGACGAAGACAGTTCTGGAAATTGACAGCAATGTGTTATCGCAAAAACTAAGTAGGACGACATATAAAATTTATTTTCCCTTTTGAAGCTTGAAATTTGGGAACAGATTTCATGGGAAATTAACTTGCCCCAATAAAAAATGGCTTGTTCGTTGACTGTAAAATACAAAATATAAAGAGCCATCCAGGAAATAGTTGATGTGGACTCCTGTCCCGTTATTCTTGTAAATAGCCAGGCAATTTCACGGAATGGATTTCTAAATGAACTAACCTGCAAGCTTGTGATATCTTCAGGAACTAGAATCGGGTCTTCCAATAAATGGGGCAAGAGGTCCAACCCGTTATTATTCTTTGCTAGGAACTGTTTGCAATCTTCTCCTCTGAACGTCAATGTTGGCTCCGACAATCTTAACATCTAGCGGAAGACTTGAGGTGACAAAGAAACAGAAGAGCGGTCCCGCAGTGGAATAATTCTTTTGTCTGAAATAAATTTATTGGCACACCAAGAGACCAGGTCCTTACAGTCAAAAACCTCAAGGACATAGCCTACACGAGCAATCTCAGAGGTCCAAATTACTTGGTTCTCTGCGGCAAGGGTTGAGTAATAATAATATGCCCTAGAACACTGGAAGTTATGGTCCTCGCACCCGAAGATGTTCATTGTATCTCCACAGAAATGTTGTTGAGCTGATGCCATAGGTTTATGAGAACGTTGGTTTTCTCCAGATGATGGTTTAAATGAACACTTAGAACCGATAATGTAACTCTTCGCTAAATCTTGGTTAAATGCTTACAAATGGGAAAGATCCTCGAGCCTTTCGTTGATTAATGACAATATGTATGGGTGGTGCATGATGAATTGTTAGCAGTAAAGATTACTTATTGCATATTTAGAAATGAAAAGGTGGCGAGTACGGCGAAGAGCAATTAAGGATTGGAGGTTTCGTGAACGTGCCAAGATGACAACGTGTGAACGACATTTCATGATTTTGAAATCAACACTCGAAAGGGATAATATAACCCCCCGCAAATCTTGGTTTAATGCATATTAATAGGAGATATCCTCAATCCTTTTGCCCATCAATGACAATCTATATGGTTCCTGCATGATGAGTTGTTAGAATTAAATGTCAGTAATTGCATATTTAGAAACAAGATATGTATATATATATATATATATAAACATTTTTTTCTTTTATTATAGACAAGTGTGAAGGTCACGGAGATGGGGGAGAGCAAGGAATGAATGTCAAGGTCTGAAAAGCGATCGGATGAGATTCAAAATAGGGTTACGGGGATACTCAGGAGAGGCGAGTTTTCCACGGTCAAATTTTATGTATCGGAATTTTTTACTCCAAAACATGTAAAACGGAAGAGAGCATGATGGGGCAGTGCAGCGGTCGGTTTGTATCTTTGCGGAATTCTGGGAAAGTAACTAAGTATGGAATAGGGAAACGGTCGGGCGGACTCGTTCTTGGAAGCGAGGATTGAAGTTTTTGTGAACAGACCAACCCAACGACGCACAAATGACATTCCATGATGTTTGAAATTAACGCTTGGTAATTGCATGCCTAGAAATAAGATCTTATATATAATTGCTAATTGCTAATTGAAAAAGGGCGCGGGCACAGGAAACAGCAACTAGGAACTGAATATTTCTTGAACATGCCAAATCGACGATCCGTGAAAGAAATTCAAAGAAATGGCGAAGTATGGAAAGCGGACAGATGGACTTCAAAATGGGGTGACAATAGTTCCACAGAAGACGTGAGGACCCGACAGTTAAATTGTATTTCTCAGAAGTTTTCAATGCAAAATGTGTACCGCGGAAGAGGGCATGATAGGTAGACCAGAATAGGGAAGACGGTATGATCTGAGTCTGGTTGTAAATTTATATATCGTGAAAGTGACGATACTGTTCGCGGGTCATGGAACAATAGAATTCAAATCTAGAGCCCGCCTACCGGGAATCCGCGGTCGAAGAAGTGTTTGGGCAAGAGTGCAAACGTGAACCCGCAAGTCTGCCCACGCGCGTAGCCAGACATTTTCAAAAAAATGAATAAGTGACGAGAAAGATAAAGTTCAGGGAAAAGAGAAACGAATATTTGGCTAAGTATAGAAGACGGAAAAGAAGGGCCAATATATTCACATATGTAACAGACATCCCATTTTCCTACCAAGATATATACTTGGAAAGAAGTGCGAAGGTGGCGGGCATAGAAAACAGTGACTAGGAATACGATCTGCGAGTTTACTTGGTTCTTGGTTGTATGTTTCGTTTGTCAATTTGTATATCGTGGAACTCCGAGTCATTTTTTTAGCCAGCCAACCCGCAATTCCAGCTATCAATTTTTATAGTGCGGAACTTTGGGTGTTGTTCGGAGGACACAGAACTATAGAGGAAATGCTTTGCCCTTTAATATAACTTATGTGAAGCAAATGTAGTATGTGGTTCATTTTAGCACTTTTCCATCCGTAAAGAATGGCAATCTTGACCCCGCCAACCCTGGATTTTGTGTGTCAATCCGTATATCGCGGAGCTCTGAATGTTGTTTGGAGGTCACGGAAAAATAGAAGTGTGATGTTGAGCCAACCAGCGCGCAAGTCCGCCTGTCAATTTGTATATCGTGGAACTCTGGGTGCTACTTGTAGGACACAGAACAATAGAGAGCCAATTTAGACAAAGGGAAAGCGCTCGGTCGAAACGCGTGAATCCGCCAACCCGCGCAGCAAGTCATTCTCGAAAAAAATAAAAAATAAAAAAAATAAAATACAATTAAGTAACCAGTAAGAGAAACTACAGGGGATAAAAGAGTGGGAAAATAGAAAGGTGGAGGGCATTTTTCATAAGCACGAATTGGCTTCAAACAAGCCCCATTGTTGCAAAAACATCATTTTCTACTAATTGTCAGCAAATGCTTTGTTGAAGATTAGATTTTATTGCAACGTGTGGGTGTTGATACATTATTCCATGACTGTAACATATTAACTTAAGTATTAAACTTCATTTTCTACTAATTGTCGGCAAATGCTTTGTTGAAGATTAGATTTTATTGGAACGTGTGGGTGTAAGTGTGTGTTTGATACATTCTTCCATGACTGTAACATATTAACTTAAGTATTAAACTTCTTGCATTATGGGTTGTTAGCATTAAAACTTAATAATTGCATGTCGGAAAAAAATGATTAAGTAACCAGGAAGAGAAACTACAGGGGATAAAAGAGTGGGAAAATAGAAAGGCAGAGGGCAGTTTTCGTAAGCGCGAATTGGTTTCAAACAAGCCCCATTGTTGCAAAACCATCATTTTCTACTAATTATCAGCAAATGCTTTGTTGAAGATTAGATTTTATTGCAACGTGTGGGTTTTGATACATTCTTACATGACTGTAACATATTAACTTAAGTATTAAACTTCATTTTCTACCAATTGTCAGCAAATGTTTTGTTGAAGATTAGATTTTATTGGAACGTGTGGGTGTAAGTGTGTTCTTAATACATTCTTCCATGATTGTAACATATTAACTTAAGTATTAAACTTCTTGCATTATGGGTTGTTAGCATTAAAACTTAATAATTGCATGTCTAGAAACAAGAATGATGATTTTGTTGCAACATCGTACTTTGGTATTACTATGTTCTATCTGCATTGCGAATAGAATTGAACGTTGGTTTGAAACTGTGTGTAATCCATTTTTTGTTTGCATAAAATCCTGGTGGATTGACACAGTACATTGTCATATAATTGTTAGATGTTCCATCTTAGAACAAATTACCTAAGCAAATACAATATCGAAGAACTACGAGACCATCGAACCATGCCAATGAGAACAAGTGTTAAATCCAGAAAAGAAGCAACAACGAAGACTCCAAGGAAAAAAAATTAATAGCAAATCCATTTAAAAAGAAAAAAGAAAAACACTGAGTATTGTACATCTGTCCTTAGAAATTGGACCCATTTCTTCGGGCAAAGACATTGAACGTATCTTCCACAAACACAGGCACGGGATCCACAGTATGCAGGATCCTTGCATTTTTCTCCTCGATGAATCATCCTATGTTAAAATTGATAGTTTTCAGAAGCTTCCCATGAGGAAGAAGACGAAAAACGTTGCAGGGTGGAATAGCCCTTAACTGAAAGTTAGGACACAACTAGAAACTGCCTCTGCACAGTCGAAAAGACTTCAGGGACACAGGTTGCACGTGCAATTGTAGAGGCCCAAATTAGTCCATTCTTGGTGGAAGGAGATGACTAGTAGAAATATGGCTTGCACTAGTGAGAGTTCTGGTCCTCATTCCCAAAGATGTTAATTGTATATCCAGAGAACAGGACAGTAGTCCCGCAAGTGAATATTTTTTTGGCTTGAAATATATATCTGGGAGCATCAACATATAATTTCTTTATAGTGAAAGTCTTCCACCCAGAATGGACTAATTTGGACCTCTAGAATTCCTACTTTCGAGCTGCAAAGCGTTGTTGCGTTGAGCGTTGGTTTCTTTTCTGAAATTCCTTTTGGTGTTGTCAAGACCGCTATCACTAAACCGGGAAGTTCCGCCCATTATGGTTGATTTCACTTTGGGTGCGAGAGTGGGAACAGTTTATGCATTGCCATCATCCATTGTCATATCATCACCCATCAGATCATCTTCTTCCGGCTCGGAATCCATGACATCAACCTCTGCGCCAGGCACCAATGCAATTGGGTAGGTTCTCTGAGCAGGCAGGGTTGCCTTGGAATTCTTTGGTTTGAAACATATCTCTCGGTGTACCAAGGGACCATCTCCTTTTTTTTCTCCTGGGTGGAGGGAGATGAGTAGTAAGAATATGCCATGGAATATTGGAACCTCTAGCCATTATGCCCGAATGTGTTTACTGTATCTGGATAGAACTGCTCCCACAAATTAATGAGAATTTTCATTTGCTCCAGACGATGTTTGAAATGAAAATTGGGGAGGGATAATATAACCCTCCACAAATTATGGTTTAATGTGTATCAATGGAATATCTCCTCAAGCCTTTCATTGATCAATGACAATCTCCATGGTTCATGCGGAATGAGTTGTTACCATTAAAGCTCAATAATTGCATATTTAGAAAATATGTACTTTTATAAACTATGGACATGAGATTTTATAGAGCATGTACGGATCGTTCATTCCATACTTCGCCAATTTTTGGATCACGGGTTCTCGGGCTCAAAATTGGGCCTCTATTGTTCTGTGTCCTACAAACAGCACCCAGAGTTCTGCGATATACAAATTGACAAGCGGATTTGTAGGCTGGTTAGCTCAACATTGCATTTCTATTGTTTTCTATCCTCTAAACAGCAGTCGGACTTCCGTGATATACAAATTGACAGAAGGACTCCAGGACTGGCAAGCTCAAGATTTACATTGTTTACGGATGTTCATCCCTATCAACTATCTAACATTATCAAAAAACATGATTTTCAAATACTAAATTATTAATATTAAATATTGATATTGTACAATTCAATTACATAAATTTAATTACATAAGTTATCAATATTGAACCCGCTTATCCGGTAACTCGCCTATTCGGAAAACCGCGAGCCAAAAAATTTGTACAATGTGAAACGGGGAAGCGGTCGGTCGGGTTGGTGATATAAAAGCAAGTGAAATCTGAAGGCGTGAATCCGCCAACTTCTGTACCTAGAATTTTTTTGAAAAATGAGTAATACATACTAAATATGTACTTCTATAAAGTATGGACATGAGATTTTATAGAGCATGTATGGATCTCGCATTCCATACTTAACCACTTTTTGGATCGTGGGTTTTGAGGCTGGCGGGCTCAAAATTGGGCCTCTATTGTTCCATGCCCTACAAACAGCACCCAGAATTCCATGATATACAAATTGACAAGTGGACCTGCGAGCTGGCTGGCTCAACATTCCACTTCTATTGTTCTATGTCCTCCAAACAGCACCCAAAGTTCCGCGATATACAAATTGAAAGGTCAATTATTAATATTAAATATTGATATTGTACAATTTAATTACATAAAATTATCAAAGGATGTTAAATCGCTTATTTAAAAAAAAAAACGAAGGAAACAAAACAAAGTTTTTTAAAATTCTATCACCGCAAGCATAACAACGACCAATTTCAATTTTAAGGGCCTCTTGTTGATATGATAGCACAATTGGACTTCACACGGTATATATTCATTGATTTCAAATTATTCCAGGAGATTAATATTTCCAAGTTCATCAATCAAGGAAAAATGCTAAAACAAGCCACACACTACATTTGTGTCACAACGCCATACAAATGATCAGGCGGATTTGTGGGCTAGTTGACTAAAAAATTGCAATTCTATTGTTCTGTGTCCTCAAAACAACACTTAGATTTCCGCGATATACAAATTGACAGACGAAGCATACAACCAATAACCAACTAAAATCCAAACAGGTCGCAAGCAAGTTCCCACAAGGTTCCATACAGCAGGACACATCGACCTTTGCATCAAACAATTTGATATACAAAGAAAAGACGTTGCGGCATTCATTTTCTCTTACATCTAGTATATGTTCCCAGTAGAAAATAATTGGGGCCATGGGATATATGGGGTTTGTTTCCATCCTTCCCATTCTTCGGCCGAACAATCTTATGCACATGCAATCTCAAGTACTCGAGTCCCATGAACATTCATCTAGATGTTGAAGAAATATTACAGAGACACATGAGATGTTTTCGTTACCTGCCAAAGTTTGATATGTATTTTTTTTTTCCTTCTTCAGTCGATATGCAAAATTGCATTTTCCTCATTTAAGGTAATTTTTTTGTGTATCCAAAAGTCATGCAGCATGTAGACATTGCTTGCCTTTTTCTGTAGATATGTTTCATACGACAATTCTGCCAACCTAGGAAGCACATTTTGTAACAGAGGTTGCCTAACTGTACAATGCATGGTTGTGTTTCCCACGATTCGAATGATAGCATTGAGGCAATATCCATATATATATGGACATTTTTCACCGCATCGCAGACAATCAATCGTATCATCACTTATCAAAGCAGAGGCAGAAGCAGGAGAGTTGCATTTCACACATACAGGTTCAAAGGGGGTCAAGTATGCATTCACTGCAACCAAAACACCTTCAACATGGGAACGTGAGCATAGGAATTAATACATTGAACAATATAATACACAACTGTGCCCCCCCCCCCTAAAAAAAAAACAAATAAAATAAAACAAGCCGTAGAAATTTGATGAAGGCTATTTGTATAAGCAAAGTGAGGATGATTATGTGGATGTATACGCACAACAGTTGTATAGCTAGCTAGTTTCTTCAAATCCTGTACTATATATTTTCACAACTCTGTTACAAACGTTGCCTGGGTTGTGCGAAAAATCCTTTCTCTAAAATCCCTTTTCTTTGTTATATTTTTGAAGAGCATAAGTGGAAACTTCCCTTTATGCAATTGTTGTTCCATTAACGAAAACAAATTTGAATAGGTATCGAACAATTGCAGCTGCAACATGGAACAATCAAATATTTGTGTAACTTATTCGAGATACATGCACATGCGAAAGTAAAGGACAAAATTGGATATGGAAAGTAGTACCATTGCCTTGTCGTTGTTCGACTCTCCGTCCTTTATATGGAGAATGTGTTGCGAGCCAAGTTTTCTCGCCAGTGTGACAGTTGCACCAATGGTTCTGATTGGGTAAGTATCACTGCTCTGTGCAAGCTAGTTGATAGTCATGTCCGGGACGAAACGATATTCTAAAGAAACAACGGGAATTTTTTCCACAATACTTGTTTCGTTGAGTGAAATAATCCGATCACAATCACCACAATCATATAATGTTTTGGGAAATATATTAAAATTTGTAATGGATATCCCATTACCCGGCAATATCTTTTCTGCATGTTTATGTACAAGTTGTGTAGGAATAGGCAATGTCACTGTCATCATGGCCTCCTTGTCTGTCAGGTCAGCACGCATAATGGATCTAGTTTTGTTTTCCTTGTCCAAGTAGGTGTTATAGACTACCATTGTGTCCCCAACGAACACTTGTCCAATTTGGCGGTTGTTCAAGCCTTCTATTGATAGTACTTTGGGTGTTACAACTCTACACCTGGTGACAATTTTTGAACAGGAAAACTAAAGTGAATGGTAGTGTGCATTTTTTATTTATTTTTTGTATTCTTCCTTCACTGGCATAAATCTACAAGTAAACGCATAGCTTCGATGAACTATGGAGCCAGAGTTTTACAATCACACCTCTTAGTCTGCGGAACCTGCACTATCTTTTGCATCTCGCTTGTACTTGTTGATACTTCTTGAGAACTGCAAACCATGTATTGCAGATGACATCAGCATATTCACCATGCCATAGATGAATAAATAGTCGAAGATATTTGTTTGGCAAACATATTAAGAGCAGAGCGTATGCATATTTACCTTTGGCCTTGTCAGTCTTCTGTTGTCTGGGATGACTAACTGCTCATGGCAATGTCACTAGTCCAAATTTTTCTGATGCAAGCATGTGCAGAGGAACATCAGCACTCAACAAGCATATGCACTGTATATTGTCCATCAGAAGAACTAAACAAGCGTAAAATTGTATGCATCTGATTTTTTTGACTAGAAAAGTGTGTAACAGTAAACAGGGCGTGAGGGCGAGGCACCACGACCAATCTGTATATCGCGAACCCCCGGAAGCCAGGGGAGCAATCTTGAACCCGCCAGCTCGACACCCGCAATCAACAAAGTGGGTAAGTATGGAATAAGGTAGAAGCGTGACCATAGATGTGAAATCGTTAGTCTATCAACCGGTGCACCAAGTCATTTTCAGAAAAACCACTGAGTAGATCAATTAGAAAACAAAAGGGATAATAGAAAATGGAAAAAGTAGAAATAAGGAGGGCAGAAAGGCCCATTGTTGCCAAGCCATTGTTTTCTAGTCTAACATTATATGCCCCCACCCGGTTTGTATATTTAATTTACCAGCACAGTTGGTATACGTTTTCAAAGATTGTACCACAGAACCATCTGTTGTTGCACAGAACAATTCATCTTCGTGTCCAACCAACCTGTTTCTTCCAAGGTAGCAACGCCAAATATGAAATGGACATGAAGGAAAATTAGTATGAACACAGACATGTAAAAGAAAGATAAACAACTCTATTTATTCCAATGTAACAGCAAACAAAATACGATTCACATGAGAATACGCAGAAATATATTATATTTGAAGGAAGAAAAGATCAAAAATAAAATAAAATAAATAAAAAAGGTGCAAAGCAGCAAAACAAGCACAACAAATATACAGACAGTAAATGAAAAAATGAACACTGGAATATGAAATAAGAGTAAATGTATCCACTTCTGTAGTTCCTCGTCTACATTCCCCCCAAAGAGTCCATCGTCCTCTCCAACCATTTTGTTTGTTTAAATGTAGCAATGCAGTGAAAATACAATAGACATGAAGTAGGTTAGTATGCAGGAAGACATGTAATGAAGATAAGTTATTATGTAGGAAGGTACGCAACATCTACATACAATAAATTAGGTGAACACATATACAGACAATAAATGAAATACAAAACAACGGAATATGAAATAACAGTACAAGCATGCACCTTTCTATCTCCTCTTCAACCAATGCAGTCAAGACTCTGTCGTTTTCTCTATCTATTATGTTTGTTTGAATGTGGGAATGCACAAAATACAATGAACATGAATGGAACCTGGTATGCACCGAAGAACAAGTAATATGTACATACAGTAAAAGAGACTCAATGAATAGTCTAAAAGATAGGCATAAACATGAACCTTTGTGCTTCTCCATCCATAGTTGTAAATTTGTAAAAAAAAAAATCCATGCCCAAAATATATTACAAGGCAAAAAATCTTACGAAATTGCATGGTCGTAGCTAAACGATTTATGGTTTTCCATGGAAAAGTATCCAAATATGCTTCCACTGATGGAAATGCGTGTTATTTATCCTCTACAAAGACTGTTGTGCCCACAGTACAAGATTTTGTTTTTTCGTGGAAAACTACCCAGATATGCTTCCAGACATGGAAATATAATTTTGCAGAATCTTTGTTGTACATATCATATCTCAAGCACAAGACAAATTGCATCATGGGCACACCAGTCTGTGTAGAGGAAAAAGAACATGTATTGTCATATGGGCACATTTCACCATACATGGTTTATAAATGTAGCCTGCATATGTTTTATTTTAACAAAAAAACAGCGGATATTGCAATTTCAAATGTACTTCTCGAACTATTTTTCATGCAACTATTTTCTTTCATGTCAACACTGAAGCACTAGCAAAATCTCATAGCAGAACAAATATCGACCTCACCAGACAGGGCAAATAATGCAACTGCATGTCGACTCTTGGGTGCAGGGGTTGAACACCGTAAAGCACCCAAAAAAATAATAATAATCCAAAAAAAAAAAAAAAAATCTCCAACTACCGGCGCAGGACCCCAACCCTACAAAGTCGAATCAAACAAAAGAAAACATCAAGCACCAAACCAGGGAGAAAGCACGAACATGCCCAACTACAACCCCGGGGCCCCAAAGCGTAAACCTGAGCCAAACAAACACAACCAGAAATCGATAAACCAACGAACCAGTGAACAAGCAACAACCACTGAACGAGTAAACAACATATGTATCTCCAATGATTACAAAACTGCAGCCGAAGCATAGAAGGAACCGGAAACATACGACGAGCATGCCAGTAGAAATAAGCAAACATTCTTACTCGCAAACTGCAAACACTAAACAGCAAACAAGGAATAGAAAATGAAACTATGGCATGGAAACTTACTCTGAAACAATGAAAGGCAGAAGTGCAGGTCGAATTGTGAACCAAACAACAACAACAAGCAAAAACCGACGAACCAACGAAGAAGAGGCAATCACCGGACCAATAAACAATGTATGTAGCTTCAACGATGATGAAATTGCATTGCAAAGCTAGAAGAAGGATGAAAGATACAATGCCTATTCAACTGGTGGTGGACAATAATATTGTGCAAAATCACTGCAACATTTTATGGAAAATTTTGAGGAAAAATGTACTCCGAGAAGTGTATTTAGATAAACATTTAAGGCTGCCAGGTTGTCTAAGGACCTCGCAGTATGCAAACATTTAAGTTGTCAAGCTTGTTCAAGCACCTCAAAAAAAGTGTCAATACATTTCAATACAAATACATGCGGCAAGGACGTTATAAACTTTGGAATTATCGATCACTATAAAGCTTGGATATCTAAACATTTCAATATGATTAGTAAAAATAAAAAAAGCACTGTATATGATCTAAGACAATGCTAGCAGAAAAATGCTAAGACAAACATTCTAACTAATGCTAGCATTAATCCACCTTCAAGCAATGCATAAGAAAAATATATGATTCAAAAAAATTGTAGACGATGAAAAAGTTTTGATATGCTAACATATAAAACATTGGGAATAGTGAAGCCGGCAATAAGACCTCGAATCTGTTATCCAATCAGATCACTACATATATGGTACTTTTTATTATATAAAATTCAATGTTTTTTGTTCCCTAGCTCCAACAATAGATATTATGCAAACATTTGTGGTCAAAGGACAAACTAACGTGAGGTCAACGAATTATCGATCACTATAGTCCCTCTATGCCTACAGCAAGGACTAATAACAGAAATGAAATTATAGATGTAGAAATACATAGTGATCTTTTACTTCTTACTTATTTTTCAAATTACAAATAATATAGAATTAAAAAATTTCAAAGCTTTTTTAAATTATATTTTACTATATTTTTAAATTAAAAACTAATATAATAATGTGAAAGTTTTAATTTTCAAAAAATTACAAAAAACTAAAAATATTTTAATTACACTTGAGCACACTTTGTTTTGAAATTTTGAATTTGCACTGGTTGCTTTAACTTTAAGATGCCACCCAAGGCCGGTCGGATTTCTATAGTGATCCCTTTCTCTTCAGCTCTCGAAAATTTCCATCTTGTCGAAGGTATAAAAGAAAATTCACTCTGAGCCATGCATTTAAGGGTGCGCTTTTCCCCTGCAAAATACAGACCAAGTTTCGAATATTTCTTTCCAGTGGGAGGTATAAAATAAATTCACTTAAAAAATTGAAAACCGGCACCGACGACCATCAACGTCAGATGAACAAACTAAAATCTAAGAGGTAGACTAATTTCTTATTATCATCTTCGTAAATAAGAATATGGTATTTGATTATATTGGATTGTGTGCAATTAAATGCAAATGGATTAACATTTAATGTTAGATTTTTAAACTCTAAAATATATTAGAAGATTTATATTTATTTTTTCCTGAAAAAATCTTAATTTTATTCATCCAAAAGGAGCCAAAATTACATTCACACGTGCAAGATGCACTCCCCCAATCCATGGGTAAAAGAGTAGAAAATAAGAAACCCAAAAGGGCCCAGAAAGACTACAAAGTCACAAAGAATATTTACAATAATAATAACTGGTAAGATCATCGAGCTTAAGAAAAAGAATAGAACTACACGCCCAAGAAGGACCTCAAAGTGCAGATCCACAAATCCACACTGGACGCCCAAAAGATGGACCTCAAATCTCTGTCCCAACCACCAAAGAAGCAGAAAAATCCAGCAACCGCAGTATCAAGCTCCAGATTTCATAACAGGGACCCAAAACCTTGCCACCAAAACCTCAAGAAAGGGAGCCATCGAAGACCCCAGAAAGATTTGTTTGAGGGATAATCTCGAGCAACAAAGCAGCCAGATCGGCCACACACAACAAACCAGAAGTTATGCAAGAAGCGGCACTCGAACCCCAAACCATCAGAAGCTGGGGCACCAGTCGGTAATACTGAGCAACCACAGGGCGGAGCCACAAAAAACGTCGGCAGTAAGGCGTCCACAAAGGGGGGAAACCAAGCAGGTACACACTGGAAGAGTAGGCGGCCACGGAAGCAGTGCACCAGAGCCGTCGGGGGGCAGGGAACATGCTGGAAGAGGAGGTGTCCACAAAAACTGCAAACCAAAGCCGTCGGGGGCACACCAGGCAGCCACGAGAATGAAGCACTAGGGAGACCTGTCAGGAGGAGGCGCCCACGAAGACCTGCGGGAGGGGTTGCAGCGAGGAAAATCCTAGCCGCAAAGCCCCCTCACCCATTAGAAGATTTATATATTACATGGACAAGGTTACTTAAAATATTTATATATTATAAGATTTATGTATTACATTAAACCACAAGGGGCCTTTCTAGATCAACATTGAGATTCGGATTTGGGAATTATTTTATTCACTCATCCAACGAGAGTGAAGAACGGTCAAATTGCATCAAGCAACTTTGAATTTAATTAACATGAAAATGGTTCGTGGACTTTAAAGATTTTAGGGTGTTTTAAGTTTTAATTAAAAAAATAAGGGGTAATTATAAACTCTCATGATTAAAAGTTGTAATTGAATTATTATTTTTTTTAATAAACAATAACATTTTCAGACAAGATTGCAACGACTGAATCAGGCATGCCTATGGTAAAATCATTCGATATATGTTAAAAATTGTAACGCTCAAACATGAGACTCCTTTGGAACGTGAAATGTTTGACCTAATTCCATATACATATAAGGTTTGTGCGCGCAATAAAGACCGCAGCAAAGTTGATTACATATATTTTCAGGGGAATGCAATTTTTCTTGTCTTTAAACTGAAGATACTATGGAGATAGAGGAACCTTGCCCATGAAGAGAGTTCTCATAGTCGTCTGAAATAAATGAGGATTTGAAAAGTGATACAATGGTTTCCTTTGGAATGTTGTTGCGTGGTGTATCCAAAGAATGGGGTGCCTTATTTTTAAAACACATTCACATATATTATCTAAACCTAACTCTAAAACCCCTAACTCTAATACGAATCTGTAAACCTAATAAATTTATTCGGGTATTTTGCAGGCCAAGTTTGATGCAATGGATAATGGATAACTCTTCGAGGATCGTTTGAAACAATTAATACATGTTGAGAAAAGGCATAGGCCATCACCCTCTCGCACTTTATAGCGCCTACCTGCTTAGTGTTGGAAACATGCCAACGAATTTCCTCATGTAGTCACATGCACATGCATGCAGCTATGTTAATGTGCATGCATGCAATCTATTTATGAATTGTTCGTGTAACTATGTGATCTATTAATGATCAATTTGTGTAACTAAGTGATAGATGTTATATATGCAATCATATCCATAGAGGTGTAAGTGCAATGTGTGAAGAGTGTGTAGAGAGCAGTGTGTGTAAGGAGAGGATGATTGTATGCCTATGAAGGCTATTGTAATTCTCCCTTGAATAATAAGAATATCGATAATCATTGTCGGTGGTTTTTTCCCTCATTGGGTTTCCACATAAATCATTGTGTCAATTGTGATTTTGTTGTTCTTGGTTTAATGCGTGTTTGATCTTGCTCGTTTATGCTCTGGTTTTATACTATGTTTTTCTTCCGCTGCCTAACAAGTGGTATCAGAGCTTAGAGTTGAAGGAGCAGAGAATGAAGGAGAAGAGAATCTCATTGTTGAATCGAAGAGCAGGTTGAGTAGGTATTGCAAGTGAGCCAAGACGAATTGTGTGCAAGTCTCTTGTGAGCACAAGAAGGTGTGATTAAGTGAGTAGCAGGTCATCGGCGCTCCCTAGGCAGTGTTAGAGGCACGTCGATGCTCTCAAACTCAACTACAAGTATGGTTGATGAAGTTTTTGTTTGTTGTGTCTCACCACATGTGTTCACATAGAAGGTGCAGGGCGGTGATGGTTGAGTCACCGTGAAATAAAAAATAAAAATAAAAAATTGTGTTTACTTTAGAGTTGTAAAATTTATTGATTGCATGTAAATGGGCATATGTCTGTAAGACCTGGATAGGCATGCGTACCCCAGGTCACCTATGAAAATTCTAGACGTAGATTTAGGTAGATTGAATATGTGAGGGGGGCATGTATGTTGAGTTATCATTAACTTGGTGAAAGATTTAATGAGTTAAATTTGGTTTTTTAGGTCAAAGCAGGTGGTTTTTTGGGTCCATGTGTTTTGGGTATCACGTGGTATTGTGTCCATGGATTTGCATGTAATGAAGCCCATAAAAGGCTTGGTGATCTCCATTGTAAATGGACCTGGAGGTAAGCAGTGAAGGCTTACTTGGCCAGTTTGGTCGGACTTGGTCAAAGTTGTTCGAATGCAAAGTTTGAGGTGGAGCGGTGTGTCCAGTTTAGAAAGGTGGGTCTGTAGAAAGGTTGATGTGTTGGCAGGTCAATCAAGTGTTTGAGAATATATGATGAAGGTAAGTTCATATCCATGGAACTTGGAAAGTATTACAAGGAAGTTGGGATCGAATAGTCATGTTCAGTAATGCCAAGTTGAAACAATAGTTGTGGATAGAAGCGATTGTGATATCTAATAACTTGGTCACCATCAGTGGCAAAAGATAGGAAGATTCAGGAAGAGGTATGAACATGTCATCTGAAATGTGAAATTATTCAGTTGTGGTGCTTATGGTTTTTTATCAGCTTTCTAAGTAGGACCTAGATGAAACAGGTAGATCTTTGATATGGTGATGATGTTAAGGGGTGCAGACTGTGGGATGCTACTACCCACAAAATCATCATGGACAGATATGCAGTGTTTGATGAATCTCCTTTTATAAAATCAAACATAGTAAATTATAAAAGGTTCAAAGCATGGCTGGTAGCATAAAGGTATTTGGAAGGTATTGATTCCCATGAAAGTTTCTCACCGTTTGTTAAAATCGTGTTTCTATTCATGTTGTATTAGCATTGGTTATGATAGTACATCTAGATGTTAAAATTGTTTTACATGTAGTTTTTTGGATAAGGAGATGTATATGGAACAACCAGAACGGTTAGTTCAAAATCGCAATAGAAGATTTGTTTGCAAACTCAAAAATCATTGTATGGCCTAAAGCATGCTAGGAAAATGGTACAAGATGTTTGATTCCTTCATGGTGAGCCAAATTTTACAAGAAGTGGGTATAACCATTGTGTTTATGTTATATTCATTATCTTGGTGTTATATGTTATGCTTGTTGCAAGCACAAGCATGGTTCAAATCAATAGGTTGGCTCAGTTGGTTAGGACGTTTGTTATGAAGGATCTGGGAGTAGCAAAATAAATCTTGGGCATGGAAATACACAAAGACAGGAAATATGGTAAGCTTGGTTATCACAACAGAAGTATGCGGTGAAGATACTCAGGAAATTTGGTATGAATAAAGTGAAACCGATAAAATCCCTTTGGCTTTCCATTGTAAGTTATCTTGAGGTTTATGTCTTAATTGATGAAGAAGAAAAGGGTTATATGTCTCGAGTCTTATATGCTAGTAGGAAGTTTGATGATTGCGATGGGGAAATGGTCAGAATTTTACATGTAGTTGGTGTTGTCAGTAGACACATGGAAAAACGAGGTGAAGAGCATGGAAATGGGTGCTTCAAACACATAAGCACAAGTACCGCCTACAGTGGTTGAAGTGATTTTGTATGTGGTTATGATTTATGAGATTTGGACAAGTACATCGGTTTATTAGACATGTTACTAATGGAGACAGAATGGTCTATGCTGGAGTGAATCATGCAGGCATGTTCACATAACAGTATTTTCAGAGAAGTTGCGGAGTTGTGATGGTGTTTGGCTTCTCTTGGCTTGTAGAAAAGGTGATGAATTAATTAAGGGCATGATATATCAAGTAAATTGTTGTCAAGGTGGAGATTGTTGGAAACATGCCAACGAATTTCCTCATGCGGTCACATGCACATGCATGCAGCTATGTTAATGCGCATGCATGCAATCTATTTATGAACTACTCGTGTAACCATGTGATCTATTCATGATCAGTTTGTGTAACTAAGTGATAGATGTTATATATGCAAGCATATCCATAGAGGTGTAAGTGCAATGTGTGAAGAGTGTGAGAGAAAGTTGTGTAGAGACTAGAGTGTGTGTGAGGAGAGGATGATTCTATGCCTATGAAGGCTATTGTAATTCTCCCTTGAATAATAAGAATACCGATAATCATTGCTCGTAGTTTTTTCCCTCATTGGGTTTCCACATAAGTCATTGTGTCAATTGTGAGTTTGTTGTTCTTGGTTTAATGTGTGTTTGATCTTGCTTGTTTATGCTCTAGTTTTATGCTATGTTTTGCTTTCGTTGCCTAACACTTAGTGTGTCCAGCTTAGTTTGAATTTCTACGACGGTTTGAAAACTACCCTCTCACCATTTGCAGTCCCATTGTTCTGTTGACTACAACTCGAAACAGATGAAATGAGGCCACACAAAATACGTAAAGTTTTGTACATGAAAAAAATTTTGAATGACGTCCTCAAAGAGTGGTTATAATGCACAGAAAATGTACCTATGTCTATCAGATTTCTCGTCATAACTTGCATCGTCGTTTCCTAGTATATGTGAAGAACTCCATGTAGATTATTGTCCTTGGTTTTCAAATATTTTAGATTATCGTTATCCATTGACATTTTGAGGACTTCACTTGAATTGTGCTACTTCTCAATGCCATCATTCTCCATTGTTGAAGAGGTAGGTTTGAGACTCGACTCATACAAATGCAAATATAAGAAGCATCATAAGAAAGATAAATAAGAGAACGAGGCCTTCACAACCTTCTTTTTCAGATTGAGTACTCCCTAAAAGAATATGCATGACGACTTGTTCTTGCATGTGTATATGCATGCCATGCTTGGAGTCGTCAGTGTTTCCAATGGTGCGTCGCTCTAGGTGGAGTGAGTGTTCTGATCCAAAAACCATTCATGTAGTTGTTGGCCAAATGTGACATCGTTTGCTTTAATTGAAATGCCAGCTAACACCATAAGAAAACAAAATGAAAGGCATGCCCCAATATGTGATCCTTGGCAAAGAAGCTTAAGGTAGTGCCCATTAATCACCCGAACATGGTAATAAAGCTTTGTATCTTTGTTAATCACCTAAACATGGCAATCAAGTGACTAGGAAGTAATTTCTTACTGTGATTAAGTAAATGTGAAAAAGTAAACAGGTTAACAGATGCATTCAAAAATGCGAGGAAGTTATTAACATTAAATCTCATTCATTGATTTGGAAGGAAGACGAAGAATATGTCACCATCTTCAATTGTTAGCCATAAGATTAGAATTTATAATCAAAAGATCATTAATCGTGCCCATTTCCAATAGGTGTACGCATATCACTATAAAAATACTATGGCAAAACATTGGTCGGTAGGCTATGTGGTAGAGAGGCTAATGGTGCTTCCCTATGGAGGTGGATGGAGAAATTTTGGAAGCCTCTAATCGGATATGTTCTGGAAACTCATATCCTGGTCAGAGGGTGGTCATGTTTCATTTTCCAATTGGTGGAAGATTGTAGCGTTATTCGATGAAGAAACTGGATATGGGGTCCCTCTAGCTTGGTGACTAAGCAATGGTCCATCAACTTTGACCTGGAACATGAACTAGTGTCCATTATGAGGGTCTGGGCGATTTTACCAAGTATTCTATTAGGGTTTTGGACAAAGGAGGCATTAGAGGCTATAGGTAACAAATTGGGGGTCTTTGTTGGTCTTGAGCCAAATTGGGAGTCTAAAGATGACCGCAGATGTGCTTGGGTCCATATTGAGGTGGATGTTTGCGAGGGGCTGGTGGGAAATTTGGACTTAGTTTTTGGGGAGTGTACCTAGAATCAAAAAGCGGATTATTGGAAGCTTCCTTTTTGTTGCTATTTGTGCCATGTTATTGGACATCTATAGTCTCAATGAAAGTGTTTTTCTCCCTTCTGTTAGCACTAGAAGTCACACCTATACTATTGTAGGTGTAAGTCTAGTACCCATCAGAATATAAATGGATTGAATTGGTTTGAGTAGGTGGATCAGCAATACTGGGAAAGGAAGAGGGAAACAAGCTAACTGCAGATCAATAGCTACCATTGGGAAAGGAGTCATAAACACCTTATTCAATGAAGGCAATCAAGCTGCATAACAGACAAAATCTTTTATATAATTATGGGTAGAAGCATAGAGAATATGACAAAAGGAAGAACATTCATCATACAAATATCCTTTCTGCAAACATATTAAAGATTGCTTAAACAATAAACAATGATTTAATGGGCAAGCTACATCAAATCCTTTGGTGTTCATGAATCCATCAATCAATGGCAGTTATGATCCTCATGATTGAGGCTAAGAGGAAGCCTCAAATCGGGTAGCACAACTCTCATGGATCTTCAATAACATAAATGATTAAAACATGAATGCCCTCAGGCTTACAAAAAAAACGTAGCAAAACTTGCTCCTCCAACTCTCTCCTCTCTTAGATCATGAATCCAACCCTTTGCTTATCAAAATCCCCTTCATATATAGTGAATGAACTCTCTATACTCTAAGGAGATCGGAACCAAGGAGCTACATAGGATCCTCCTCCATTTAGGAGTTTGTTACAAAAGATTCCAACAAAAACATAACAAATTCCTATTTTTGGGGATCTTGTCTATTGTGATAAATTTCTTTTGAAACATGTCATACTGCTTGATCTAGTGATAGAACACATGTCCCTCATGTCCAACTACCTCCTAGGAAACCATTCGAACCCCTCAGACAGGTGGCATTCCTCCTACAGCTCGGATTTATCAAACTGTTAGAGTTCACAGCGCCTCTAACAGCATGCGTTGCGAACTTTCCTATAGGTGATGATTTCAAGTCTTCTCCCAAATGACAAACTGGATCATATTATTTTTTTGTCAGCAAGTCCATGATATTATGATTCATCTCCACATAAAAATTTAGAAGAACTCAGATCAGAATTTAAAAGTTGTGATGAAATAATGACTCTATTGTGTACTATGAAATATCCATGATCCGGCTGATCAAGATATTCGCTACTGTTCTAATGCTCTGTCTTGCAGATCTGATACACTGGGAGTTTCTAGATGCGTTTTAGCCGTGTGTTTGAGATATTCTTCGGTTATTGTGGTTGCATGTTGGTTATTGCAGGTGCATGTTGGTTATTACATGTGCATGTTGCATATTTAAGGTTTAACAATCATATAAAGATGCATGCAAAA
>ML777429.1:1095909-1155948 GCA_009831015.1 Picea engelmannii | reverse complement strand
CTGACCCCGGTGGGACTGGATCTGGACCCCTGGGGGGTTTGCGCCCCTCCTGGAACACTGAATGCGCCCCAAAATATTCCACCAACGGAATCTCCTGCTATATGACTCAAAATGATTGTCTCGTCAAACGATGAAATGGGTCGAAAGGATTTGTCCGGATCTACCCTGAAACTCTGCATGCAACGCCAAATGTCTGTCTGGGATAACTGCGCCCTGAATGGCTGGATGAATCGATATGCAATATTCCACCATCGGAATCTTATGGTAGATGGCTCAATGGAAGCTCCCTGGTTGGATCTCCAATGGGTCGGAACGAAACTGCAATCGGGACACAGGTCTATTTCAGCTCTCCAAACCCTCAAACTAGCTTGCGCCCTCCTTGGCTGAGTTGCGCCCTCCACAACGGAAACTCCTAAAACATACGGTGAAATACCTGGATGGTATCTCCGATGGGCTAGGGTGTGTGTCTCAACACCGAAACCGATCAAGGGTGGTGGTTTCCTCCAGAAATCCAAAAAACAGTAAGGTCGGCTCTCCTCCTCCTCTGGGAACTCTCAACATCAAATCATAACAATGCATAATGAGGAATTAGGTCAAATTCCTCCCTTTATATCTTTCCCAATCTAATTCTTCATTGACCTCACTTAAGCTAGGCGCCTTTCCTCCTAAAGTGATTTATTTGTCAATTAAGTCCCCCCTTAACACCTTTTCATTCTAATTCTTCGTTGACTTAGGCTTAAGTGACTTTTCCTAAGTATTTTCGCTTAATTCATCGTTTAGTCGTTAATTCCTCCTTATTTCTCCATCTTGTTCCCTGTTTGTGCCTGACTATAGTCTACGGGAACATATAGACTACTAAGTCACTCCCTGCTGGCCTACTCTTGGGAACGGGACATCACATACTAATTTGCTCCAAACTGTCCCAAAATACCAGTTCGCAATGACTTTGACATCGTGCACTGCAAACTTTCCTGTAGGTGCATGTTTAGCTCCAAAATGATTCCAAACTTTAAAACTTGCATAAGAATTTTGGAAAAACCTTCCAGAGCCTGCTACAAACCTCTTGAAACATGAATTAACCTTGGAGAAATCATATGAAGATGATAAATTTAGCTCAAGACCCAAAATCATCACTTAATTTGTAATTGTATGCACAACAACAATTGGAGGATGAACATGTTGCAAGTAGGAGGTGAGAAAACAAGAACAGAAATCCAACTTGGATGAGGCTGCAGACAGACGAAATTGAAGCAACTATGTGTAAAACAAAGGGTTTGCAACGCACAGTTTACATCGCATAGTAATATAGTGGATAAGGTTATTATTGCAAGAGGAAACTGTAAATTGCTCATTTGGTATAACAAACTTGAAAATGGCCAGGTTTTAGTATACCAATGTTGACCCCTATTTCTTTGATGATGATGAACACTATCATGACACCAAGACTCTTACATGGACTAAGGTCAGAATTTTTTACTCTTGAACATTTCATGTGCTAACACCTTCTTCAATTGAAAAACTAAAGTGTGGGGAAAAAAGAGCAGAGTGGTTCAAAGCTTGGTTGTGGAGTCTTACCCTCCAACACAGGGATAAGAGGCTTCTTTGGCTATGGATCTAGAGGAAGCGAATGTGCCTCAAGCGATGCAAGTGCTCCCAGTTCTTGAAGGTTCCAAATGTATGCTCTCGCCCGCCACCCCTCCCCCTTCCCCTATCATGTTCCTCTATATAATGGTATTTCTGATGCTCCTTCCCCTTCCCCTCGTGTGCCCCCAACCAAGTCTTTCGAAAAATATGATCCCCCTAGTGCCCCCTAGGTACCTCCTCTTCTTCCCGAAAAGTTGTTGGAGAGTCTCAAGTGGCTTCTTTGGAAGTCGAGGTTCAAAGTAAGAATTCTCCCCCATGTTCATCTTCTAAGGCCCTTCCCCCTGAGAAAGGTTACGCCCTATGAATGAGGGGCGGGCATAAGGAGGTTTCCCCTTCCAAAGGGAGGATTTCTCTTGATCCACCTCAACCCAATCATGTGGGTCATAAATCCAACCTTCTCAATGCACAGGAAAAGTCGATGTTGGAAATCAAAAAAGGCAAACAGGCATCTATTGTTAGGGCCCTTAGAGTGGGGAATGCCCTGAAAAACCCCCCCTCATGATCATTCTCTCCTTTAATGCAAGAGGGGTTGGGGGAACCCGTAAAAAACTTTCCCTTGAGAGGCTTCCTCTTAGCCTCAATCCTGATGTATTATTAATTCAAGAAAATATGTGTTTTGGAGAAAAAACCAAGGGTATTCTGGAACCATGGCCCAAAAATTGGTCGTTTAGTGCAACTGATGTAGTTGGTCAATTAGGGGAATTAATCATAAGTTGGAGTCCTGCCTGCAAAGCCTTGTCTTCTTCGTCCTATTGTTCTGCCATATCCATCAAATTGGAAGTTAAGGATGTAGGGTTTTCCTTTTATGTCTTAATGCATATGGTCCTTATGCTGACAAAATCCCCTACTAGGAGGAATTGGTGAATGCAAGTGCTATGAGTGATCCCCTTACATTATTAGGGGGTGATATGCTTTTCACTCTCTCTCTCAGGGAAGTTTGGGGTGATAATCCAAGGGTGGATGCACTTAGTGATTTTTTCTTATATTTTATGAAAAAACGTCATCTGGTTTATATTGAACCAATTAAATTGGTGCCCACTTGGTGCAATCTTCAAACTGATAAGGATGCAGTTTCAAAAATGTTGTACCATTCCATGGCTATTGAATCTTTCATGTCAACCGGGCTCCTCAAGAACTCAATGGTGTGTGAGGGGGGTATTTTCAAGCATAGACCCATTATTTTCATAATGAAGATAGGTAACAAATCCCCTTCAGCTCCACTCAAATTCAACCCACTATGGTTGGAAGAAAAAAAAAATTAGCCCTCATCAATGAGACATGGAAGAATTTGGACTCTTCTTCTCCTTCTTCCTTAATGATCCCGTTTATGGAGAGCCTTTCTAGGGTCAAAATAGCCATCAATAAATGCCTAAAAGTCTATAAAGCTCGTACACTTAGGTGATTTAAGGAGACAGAGGAATTGGAATTCTCTGATTTAAAGTTCCTCTAACCACCTCTCAATTCTCTGATTTAAAGGAATTGGAATCAGTTTGACACTCTTTTCTCGAAAAGGAAGAACAATATTTGAGACAAAAGAGCAGGGCTCTCTTGTTAAAGGCTGGAGACAACAACTTTGATTTCTTCCATCATTATGTGAATCTTCAAAAAAATCTCAACACGATATGGGAAATCAAAGTTGAATATGGAACATTGGTGAGCTCTTTCGAAGACAAGGTAAAGGAAGGTGCTAGATATTTTCACATCCTTTTCCAAGCCTCCACCGGTTATCGTATACAATAAAGTTTGGACATAGTATCCAAATTCCAAGCAGTAATTATAGAAGATATGAAAAAAGCTTCAGAACAAGAAGTAACATAAGCTAAGGTTCTAGCTACCCTTTCTTTCATGCAACGACGCAGAAGCCTTGGACCCGATGGTTTCACGGTGGAATTATTTCGTGGTTTCTACGACCTGGTGAAGGAAGACCTTTTCAATATAGTTAGATAATCGCAGAGGTCTGGAAAGGTATTGGAGTCTTTCAATGCCACTTTCATTTGTTTGATCCCTAAAAAACAAGATGGAGTGTCCTTTGGGGACTTCCAACCAATTTCTTAGGGCAATGTGGTGTACAAAATTATAGTGAAGGTGCTAGCTAGACGTCTGAAGCCTATCTTGAGTGAGATCATCTCAGAAGAGCAGTTTGTCTTTCTCCAACACAAACAAATTCACAATGCAATCTCTATAGCTCAGCAAGTTTTTCATTCAATTAAAAGAATTAATCGAAAGGTTTTCATTCTTAAGATATACTTATCTAAAGCATACGACGGGTCAATTAGACCTTCCTGTGACTCGTCCTTCTCCAGATGGGGATGGCTTTATCAATGGTTAATTGGATAATGGGGTGCATACAATCCATTTCCTTTGTGGTCTTAATTATTGGGGCCCCTTCAAGGTTCTTCAAAGCTTCGAGAGGTTTAAGGCAAGGATTCCCTCTTTACCCCTTTTATTCCTCATCATCACAGAGGCCCTAAGCAAAGTGATTACTAAAGCAAAGGAAGAAGGATCGATCCAGGGATAAAGGTATCAGAATGGGAAACTATCTCTCATCTCCTCTTTGTGGAAGATGTTTTTTGTTGCACCTTTAGATCATTAAGCGACATCTCGATGTTGAAATATGCACTCTACTTATTCTATTCAGCCACAGGCATGGAGGTTAACTTCGAAAAATCCCACTTAATTCCCCACGAATTCTCGGTAGTAGAAAGGAGATAGATTGGAAATATTTTACATGTTCCTATGTGAAACTTGGATGAAGGATTCAAATACCTAGGGTTCCACCTCAAGCCAGATAATTATAGGTTTACCAATTGGGGATGGCTAGTCAAAAAGATCGAAGCCTAAGTATCAGTGTGGGAAACATAATTTTGTCCAAGGGAGGTAGATTGGTCGTAATTAAATATGTTCTAGAAAGTATACCAGTATTTTGGCCATCCATCATAGCAATACCAAAAGGAATCCTCACTAAGATACATAAAATTAGTTTCTAGTACTTATGGTCGGGCTCCCGAAAATCAAGAGTGATCCCTTTAGCAAAATGGTCTTCCATAGCAGCTCCCAAGGATCTTGGCGGATGAGGGATCAAGAACATCTATTACTTTGTGCAGGTGTTAGCAAGATGAAGCCTATGGATATTAACTCAAGGAGACTTTCTTTGGGCTAGAGTTCTTCAATCGAAGTATTTTCCTGAATTGTCAATAGAAGAGTGGTATAAATAGTCCCAAAAATCTACTAAAGGTTCCATAGTCTGGAAAGGCCTGGTCACGACCTTCCCTCTTGTTGGAGACTAGACCATTTGGAAAATAAGAAATGGTTGAAAGGTGCACCTCAGGGAGGACCCCTAGCTATGGGAGATAACAATTTTTCTTTTTCAGATTCTCTCATTCAGGCCCTTGGATCACAAAACTTATACAATTTAAGAGATGCAAAGGCTCAATCTCCACAAGTATGAGGTAGAATGGGGTGGAAATCTGCAAACTCCTTGGGTCTAGTTGGTGCTATAGCCAAAGAGTGGAGCCACTTCATCGATATTCTGACTGTCAATTTCATTACGCTCGTAGATGATGATCTAGATACCCTATGCTAGTCTAAAAATCCAAAAACGGGGCATTTCACATCAAAAATGGGATATAAAGTTTGGTTTGAATCACATTTCGAAGGTGAAAAGAAATGGTGGTGGAGTCTAATCTGTAAGATTAGTGTGTCATTAAAATGCATAACCACCTTGTGGTTGGACTTGAACAACAAATTGTTAACTTAGGGAAATGGATTAAAACAAGGTTGGTGTGGACCCAGTAGTTGTCCTTTATGCAAGTCTCATGAAGAAATTTTCTCACGCATTTTCATGATTATGTTTATGCAGTTCGGGTCATGAAGATAGTACAGGACAAGCTTAAATCGAAGTCATCTTGGAACAAAGCCAAATTGGAAGATTGTTTTAGAGATTGGATGGTTGATAATACAGTTCAAAATTTCGTTGGGTTACGAAGCATCTTGGTTGATAGTTTGTGGTGGGCTCGTAATTCCATCACCTTCAGGGATAAGGATATTCCACCAGAAGTTAAATCAAGCATCACTTTAAATCTTTCTAAATATTTTGAGATGGAGCTTAAGTCAAATAATACTAGGATCTCGTTCATGCCCGTGCTTGATTATGAAATACCTTGGGTTTATTTTGACAGGGCATGTCAAGGACACCCCCTATTTGTGGAGTGGGACCGATCCTCTTTCTAAATCATAATCACTACTTGCATGTCATATACAACCTCAGTGTCAGAACCAATAACAGGGTCACGTTCATAGCATTATGGACGTTACTAGAAGCTGCAATAAAAAAGGATGTCAATAAATTGCAGGTCATGGGTGATGCAAAAATGGTAATTGATTGGGTGTGATAGAAGAATACAATATCATATGCCAGGCTTGCTCCCCTGTTCTGAGACATTAAATTGGCATATCAATCTTTTGAATGGATATCCTTTAGTCATATATTGCAGGAGTTAAATGGGAAAGCTAACAAACTTTCCAAGGAAGCATCGTCTCTTTCTCCAAGGGATTTTGGCCTTTATGAATTCCTAGATGGAGAAGAAATCAAGGCCATGGAATTTTGTTTTTAGAAAAATTATGTGTTGTGTAGACAGATTATAGATAGAATATTGACTATTAAGGTGTAATGTGAGTGAAAGATTGAACTTTTTGTATGTAAACAAAGGTCTACAAAAAGGTTTTTGCTTGGCAGTTAGCAATCTTTTTAGAATGATTTTTAGCTATATAACATATCACCGAAAGGGACTGGAATGTGTATATTCACTCCTCCTTAATATAATATATTTTTTCTTCCAAAAAAAAATTATTATGTTTATGATAAGACTTTCAACAAAGAGTTTAAAGAAGATTTCATAAAAAGGAAGAAGGTAATATAGCACACTTTAAAATTGTGTGGGGCTTCGATAGCATATTCAAGTTGTTATTTTCCTATTGACATCCAAAAAACCTCCATTGTTAAGTTGTATGTTTCAATATTTTCTCACCACTACTTTCCATGGGCATTATAAGGATCAAAAGTCCTTTCTATCTCGAGACTTTGAACTCCTTAGCCTAGAAATCCACTAGTGAAATTCTTGCAAATGAGAAGACAAATGATGGCTTGGAACATGATGATAAAGAAGTAGTAAACCCTAAAGAAGATCTTAGAAAACAGATTATTGTAACATGTGAAAGCTTTGAAGAAATCATTATAGGGATGAATATATCTTCCATACATTGTACCATTTCTTGAGAAAGTCGAGTTGGGTTTTGCCAAATATCTTTGATAAATTTCCTTTCATCAAATGCTTATTGTTTAGCAATTTGTATTGAGAATTTATGTGTTTCTAAGAAATATGTATTTCCTCCTCTCCTTAATAAACATAGGCATAATCATTATTAGCCCCCACCCTTTGGGTTGAGGGACTATTAGTAATCGATTTTCACTTTTCATATTAACTTGTTAACTTTGGAACTCATATTTCTCACCTAACCATTATTGGAACTCCAGTCTCATTAAAATTGAAAAGAAAACATGTCAAATGGTTTTGACCTAATAATCCAACATGGCATCTAAGCTTTTATGTAGTAACAACATGAAATCAAAAGGGAAAGTGACATTTTGTAAATCTAATTTCAAGTCATAATGAAAAGGAAAATATGAAAAAGTGGTATAGCCCAATTATCTCAATAAGAAATGTTACCCCTTATGTGTTGCAATGTCAAACAACAATTGTAAAGCTCCTTAGTAGATAAATTTGGTTTTGAACTCATTGACCCAACTTCAAGAAAGGATTCATGGTTGGATGTGGGTTGTAATAAAGATTTATTCTTAATGAGAAATCCATTGAGGATCACAATTGCTCAAGGCATGTGCAAAAAGTTTGGATTAGGTACAAAATAAAAAACAAAACATAGGTAAAAAATGAACTAACAAGACTACTAAGAAATGAAAAATGGAATATTTTTAGAAAACACATAATTGAAGAAACACAAGAAAGTTGCATCAATTAATAAATGTCTCAAACAATATAGGATATTTTAAAAAAATACATAATTGAATAAACATAAGAAAGTTGCATCAATTAATAAACTTCTAGAAGATAGAAACATGAAAATGTATGGTCTTTTAACTTGTTTAAGGATGAAAATGGTAACGATGATGGCAATGGCATTTGTTTTAAAAATACTCTAGAAGATGCCATTGATTGCATTTCTCACTTAAATTGTAATGCAAAGAAAATATTTCCTCCTCAATATTTGCAATAATAATTTTTTCAACTACAAAAGAATCAAATACTTTAATGTGAATTCATTTATTACACCAAATTCTACTTTACCTAAAAGAAAACAGGACACAAGCTTATAGTTTGAAATGACTAATTATGGATATATTACATACTAAATGGATAAGGGGATAGGAAAAAATATGACAATTGGCATATATCACAAAGCAAGTTAGGTAAGGTTCTTGTCAATTTGCTCGAGTTTGAGTGGTAAAGAGGAAAAGTTGTTATCCTCCCCATTTGGATTCAAATATCACTTGTGGCATGTTTGCTCTTCAGGAGATGATTGTTGTTTGGGGCTCTTTGTGAGATAATTGTTGATTGGGGTTGCCAAGGTACCTATAATCACATTCTTTCCTACGGGCTAAAGGGTGTGAACATGGAAACATGGGGAAAAAACTAGGTAAAGTTTCATCCTTCTCATGAATATCATTTTCTAGTATGGTATGCAAATCAATTTCTTCTTGCATTTGTTTTTGCAATTTTTGAACCCGAGAACATACAATTTTATCATAATTGTGTACATCAATAATCCCAAAGATATTAGATAATACCAAACATTAAAGGTTTCCTTCTAATTCATACTTTTGGTCCTGTTTGAATCTTAGAAAGGATTCTAAGCGAAGCAACTCCCAATCGATCATTAATCCTTGCTCAAGTAGGAAAATGTTATTAGGTTAATTCTTTAATAACTAATGAGACTAGGAGAATATGATCAAGTAGTTCTATAGTACAATTTTATCATAATTATGTACATCAATAATCCCAAATATATTAGATAATAGCAAATAGCATATATTTCCTTCATACATCTAATCCTAGTTGAACCTTACAAAGAACTATAAACAAAGCAATAATTTTTCCATATGGTTTAGTGTTTCTACAATGGCAATCCCACCCCAATTTCCATAATCTCATTTCTCGCATCATGATAGAGCCATTATGTTGGAGGACATAAGCATTCAAGGAAGTGGCCTATTTCAATAGTTTACAAGGATTTTATAATTAAAACAAAATCAAAATAGAAACAAGTTTTATAATGGGAAGGACAAAGGTCTCAAATCCTCTTCTAGTGCACAAGGATAGCAATAACGATTCTTCTTGTTCGAATCTTCAACTTTAACCAAATAAAAGTTTCATGAAATCAAGAAGAGTTGAGTCTCTCTCATGCACACAACACTTGTGATCTTAAAATGTTGTTTACATGTTATTTCTATTTCTTCTAATGTGGATGTATATGTATAAGAAACAACTAATGCTTCGTCATCTTCAACCCCAAAAATTAAAATTATCTTACCTTTAAATCAACTAGTTTTCGGATTTTAACAATTGTAATTACAACAATTTTAATAATTGTGATTACAACAACGAAAAATTCAAATAGTACTAGTCATTAACTATAAATTAAAATGAACATTATATGTAAACATTACAAGGGGCCATGCGGGCTCTACATTTTCAACAGTTTTCCTGACATAAATGTGAGCAAGCTTAAATAAAATTTCAACAATCTTCATTAGAACAATTTCAACAATGAAGATTTCAAATCTCCTTGTAGATCGATAATAGTGGGTCGTTGTGGATCCCGAAATAATTATGATGGGAACGTCTAAGGAATATTAGGAGAAACTTGAAAATAAGGCAAGGAGTACGTTGTGACTTTGTCTTGCAGATTCGGTATTGTTGAATGCCTCAAGTGACTACACTACAAATAAATTGTAGGATAAGTTGGGGAACTTGTACCAATAGAAATCCATGGTAAAAAAGTTGTTTCTTCGAAAGAACTTGCACATTCAGAGGATGAGTGATGGTAGCTCAGTAAAATAACACCTGAATGCATTCAATACTGTGAAAGTCGGCCATTATTTGTGGATATTAAAATCACCAAGAAGGAGAAATGTATTAGTATGTTATGTTCCTTGCCAGATTCATGGGATATCCTAGTTGTGGCTATTGGGAGTAATTCAACGACATTAATGCTTGAAGATGTGGTTGCATCTCTGTTGTCTAAGGAAATGAGTCAGAGAGCATGGAAGGATCGACCAAGGATGCCCTGATGGTGAGAGGTCGACCAGTCAATAGAGGAAAAGGCAAATTATCAGGTAGAAAGTCTGAGTCTAAGGGTAGATATAAATCCTTGATTCATTCAACGAGAAAATGTTGGAAGTGCGGTAAATCTTAGCATTACAGAAAGGACTGCAAGTCGAAAGTGGCTAAGAAAAGTCAAGGATTTCTTGAGAATCAGTTGACTGAAGGAAATACTTATTTGGATGGAGGAGGAGATGTGTATTTGGCATTGACCAACACACAGTCAGATCATGATGTTCGGTTGATTGTCTCATATGCATATTTTTATATCACACCTCACAGGGGATGGTTATGTGAATATGAGAGGTATAAAGGAGGAGATATATTGTTGGGAGATCACTCAGCAACCAATATTGTTGGATGAGGAAGAGTTCCACTATTGCTAAAATATGGTAGGAAGAGAACCCTTCCATGTGTGCTACATATTCCAAATTTGGAAAGAAATCTAATATATCTCAACAAAATGGGTGATGTAGGTGTGCACACTATATTTGAGAAGGATTCATGCAAAATTATTTGGGGAGGGATGGTATTGATGAGAGGAGTTCGGATTGGAACCTTGTATAAGTAGTTTGGGAGTGTTGACTCAGCCAGATACAATAGTACAATTGTTCCTAATGTCGACTCAACTATTCTTTGTTGAATAAACTATACCATTTTATGGCACCATAGGATGGGACACATTGGGGAAAAAGTTCTTCAAGCTATGCACAACAAAGGTATGGTCAAAGGTTTTCTTGATTTCTCTTTGGAAGTCAATTTTTTTGAACATTGAATATGTGGAAAACATAATCGTGTGAGATTCCCATCTGGAGCTACAAGGAAAAAAGGAATTCTGGAATCAATACATAGTGATGTGTTTGGGCTTGTAACAATTCCATCACTAGGAGGATCTTTGTATTATGTCTCCTTCATAGATGATTTCTCCAAGAATACATGGTTGTATTTCCTAGGAAAGAAATCTAAGGTTTTCGAAAAATTCAAATAGTTTAAATCTATTGTGAAAAAACTATACAAATAAGAAGATCGAAGTGTTGAGAACTGACAACAGAGGTGAATTCTATGGTAAGGAGTTTGAATAATTCTGCAAGAAATGTGTCATAACATGCTAAAATACCACTTTGTATACCCCTAAACAAAATGGATTTTTTGAAAGAATAAATAGACGTTGATGGAAAAGGCAAGGAGCATGCTTAGTGGTGTTGGACTAGAACAAGAATTCTAGGCAGAGGTAGTCGACAATGCCTGTTATCTAGTAAATAGATATCCTTAATTCGCACTAGTCAACATGACTCCACATGAGGTATGGTTTAGTAAGAATCCCTCACTTTCATATCTCAGAGTTTTTGGTTGTGGTTCATTTATGCATGTTCCCAAGGAAAAGAGGAACAAGTTGGACAATGAGGAAGTCAAATGTACTTTCATTGGTTACAAGGATGGAATGAAAGGATATAATTTGTGGGATACAATGATAAGGAAAACAGTTTATAGTCAATATGTGGCCTTCAGGGAAGTCAAAAATGCTTCCAGGGATGAAGAGGCTCAAATAGAGAAAGAACTAGAGAAATTGGTGTTTGAGCTGAGGAACGATAAACATGATTCAGACAAATCGACTAAATCAGATGAAGAGGTGGAATTGTAGAATTTGGCTGCAAGGAGGTATCTAAGAGTAAGGAAATAAGCTAAAAAATATAGTCCACGTGATTTATGTTTTGTATTTGTGTTATTTGCCACTGATGATCAGCCCATGATAGTCAGGGAGGCAATCTACTCAATAGAGGGTCAACTATGAAAGGAGGCAATGGTTGAAGAAATAGAATCCTTGCATAAGAATGAAACAAGGGATCTAGTAATGCTACCTAATGTAAGGAAACCTTTCAGTAGAAAGTGGGTGTTCAAGAAGAAGTTGAATGAAAATGGTCAAGTCGATAAGTACAAAGCTCGAGTGGTAGCAAAAGGGTATTCCCAAGTCGAGGGAGTCGACTTCAATGAGATTTTCTCTCCCATTAAAAAAATATCTTCCATTAGAGTATTAATGTCTCTGGTTGCAACATTTGATCTTGAGATAGAGAAAATGGATGTGAAGACAATGTTCCTACATGGGGACCTGAAAGAAGAAATCTACATGAAACAACCTGAAGGATTTGTGGTAAAGGGAAAGAAAGAGTTGTTGTGCAAGATGAAGAGATCCATTTTTATGGTCTAAAGAAATCACCAAGGATGTGGTACCAAAATTTCGACACATACATCCTTCGGATTGGGATTTGTGAGAAGCAAGGTTGATCATTGTGTGTATTCCAAGGAAGAAGGTAGTTGTTTCATTTATGTAACATTGTATGTCAATGACATGTTGTTGTTTGGAAACAACATGGGGGTTATAAAGGAGGTGAAGATGCAGTTATCCTCAAAGTTCGACATGAAGGATCTTGGTGCTACTGATTTCATTCTGGGAATGGAGATTGAGAGAGAATGAGTAGTCAGAAAACTTTGGTTAAATCAAAGGAAGTATGTTGAAACTGTCTTAAAATGTTTCAACATGCAGGAATGCAAACCAGTCCAGGTACCTACTCTTGTATTTGTAAGACTAATTGTCAAACATTTTCCAAAGACATAGAAAGAAATAGAGGACATGGCACGTGTTCTCTATGCTAGTGTTGTCGCTAGTATAATGTATGCAATGTTCAGCACTCGACCAGATATTTCCAATGCAATGGGAGTATTTAGAAGATACACATTGACACCTAGGAAAGATAATTGGAGTGTTGTCAAGAAAGTGTTTAGGTACTTATGTGGCACAACAGAATATGCAATATGTTACCAAGGTAAACCTAAAACTGACAGGGAAGTGTTCATGTAAATGGCTTTGTCGACACCGACTGGACTGGAGATCTTGATTGAAGAAGGTGAACCAACATATATGTATTTAAAATGTTCAATGGAGCAATCAGTTGAATGAGTAAGAAACATGTGGTAGTATCCTTGTCGATAACAGAGGTTGAATACATGGCAACCGCCCATGCAAGTAAGGAAGCAGATTGGTTGCATAGAATGTGTTTAGGGATTGGGTTTGAACAACAAGCTATGAGGATAAATTTATACAGTCAAAGTGAAATTTTCTTGGCAAAGAACCACTGCTATATATGAGGTCAAAATTCGCCAAAACCTTTCGACGATAAAGATGAAATTAATCATATTGTCGCAAATTATGACATAATTATTAAAATTTTAATAATTTTTTCCTGAGTACCCTGATGTATGTCGTACTTGCGATGGACTTCTAAATATATCGATCTTGCAACAAAATTTTGTCAATCTATCGACGCACCGAGATAATGCCAACTAACCATTTGAAAATGGTTTAATGGTCACTGACTTGGTCAACTTTGGCATAGTCAAAGTTCATCGGAAGACCGACGACGGTGAGTGATTTCGACTATTTTGTTGTAGGTGCAACGATTGTAAAATCTTTTTATGCTCATTATTCATTGCATGAATTATTAGTCTTTTTTCTATGCACTACTTACCTCGAATCCAATTCTTGATCTGCATAGCTCGGATTTTTTACTTTGAACGTTACAAATTTTTAATATTTCTTTTTCTTCTTTTAAATACCCACATTGGATCCCTAACCCTTAGACCCTCTTTTATTTGGGGACACAAATTGTTGCCTAGGAAATAGGTATGAACATGTCTACTCAACTCCATTTAATTACTATAAAGTTTGTCTTGGTCTAGTTCTCTTTTATTGTTTGATTTTATTATTTACTTATAGTGAAGCTTTGGAACTTATGTGGTAAAAATGTATGGTTTTGATTTCTTGATTAATTGTTGACTACTATTATAAACCTTTAATAAATATATGATGACAATGAATTAATTCTCTAGTACATATAGGGTCAATATTCGATGGCATTTGTACCTTAAGAATATATTCGTATATTGTACTTATATTGCTTTAGTGGATTTTTTTGTAAAAATAGGAAATCCAAATGCCAAGGATTACACCTGAAGAGAGTGAGAGGACACTTTCTTGGTTAAGGGCGACATTTGAGGCACAGGATGATGGGAAATGTTTTTACCCTTTCAATCAATGCAGGATTTGAATAGAAGAAGACTTGTAAGAAAAACAGTTGAAAGACATCGTTGGAGGCATGGACATTGTGAAGGGGGGTATACTTATCATCCCATGGTAAGTTTGTCATTATATATGTCTTTGTATTGATTTTATTTATAACATTTTCTTTTGTTTTAATATTTGTTATATACACTAATGTTATTGATTGTTTGTAATTATAAAGATAAATCCTCCTAGGTGTTTATCGTCAAATAAATATCTACCTAGTAGTAGTAGTATAAATACTATTGTACAAGATGTGGAAGATGGTATGGATATTGAAAATCAAGTCAATCCTATGGAAGAATATGACACCAATAATATTGTTGAGTCGAATGATGAGACAAATAGATTGATCCAAGACATCTTTAATCCTATCGATGAGGAAAACTTTGATGATGTTCATGATGTACCTCTACTTGAGAAGGCACAACAACCCATTTATGAAGGCTCAAGAACAAATATTCTCTATGTTATAATGTTGTTGGTCAACTTGAAGGTATTGAATGGTTTGTCAAACAATTGTCTCACACATATCCTAAGGTATGTAATATAATTCATCGCATATTATATGTAAAGGTCGACCTTTTGTTTTCTCTATTTTTAGTGTCAACTAATGTGTAAATTAAGGATTCAATATTTATGATTACTATTATTTACATTAACTAGTTATTTTTTATGTTGTACATTGTTAGGTGATTTTTTCTTACCACCGTCAAATAGTTTACCTCGCACATACCGAGACTTGTGTGCCATTATGGTTATTGATGCATGTTTGAATGATCATATTATAATTATGGACAATATGCATCAGAAATGAAATGCATGCAATGTCAAATCAATAGATATCGAACCGATCAAGTAACAAAAAGGGTGCCTCGCAAGGTTCTTCATCATATTTCGATAATTCCACGTTTGCAACGATTGTTTAGGTGCCAAAGCATTCCACAGTTTATGGATTACCATGCACAACACAGAAGAGAAGATGGTGTTATTTGAATGCCTGCAGATGGTTCTGCATTTTGGAACATCGAAGAAAGATGGTCGATTTTTAAATAAGAACCTTGTAATGCTAGGCTTTAATTGGCAGTTGACGGTGTCAATCCATTTGGTGAGCTCAGGTCTATTTACTCAGTGTGGCCTATTTTTGTTATAAATAAATAAGCTTCCTCCTTGGATGTCAATAAAGAGGGAGCACACAATGTTGGCAATGATTGTTCCAGGTATTTGTTTTCACAACTTGTTGGAATGTTGCATTTTGTTTGTTTTATTCGTTGCATAATTACTTTTATATATACAAGGTATTAATTATGTGTACTTTCACCCAATTAGGTAAGTACCAAGTGAAAGATATGAATGTATATCTTGAGCCTCTTGTTGACGAGATACTAAAGTTATGGGATCGCATCACTATGTACGACATCTCTAGACCAATAGGGAAAAAGCAATTTCTATTCCATGGAATACTTACATGGGCAATTCATGATTCCCCAGGGCTAACACGTTTTTGTGGTATGTAACATAATATTGCACTTTAATAATATATAATTTTATGAAAATATGATGCATGCTTCTTAAATATTAATTCCTTGTTATGTAAATAATACTGACATTAATCCATATCTTGCAAGTCTTCAAACAAAGGTTAAATTTGCATGTTCAGTTTGTGGTCATAGGATGAAATCTCATCATTCAAGAAGTCTAGGAAAGGAGGTGTTTGGTGAGTATAGGCACTTCGTCCCTAAGAACCATAGGTATCAAACTACAAAAAATATATTTTCAATTTGAAAGAAGAGACTAGAATAAAACCATGAAGAATGACAACTCACCTATGGAAGTTGGAATATAATAGAAATCGTCAAGGTAAGCAATTAGTCTATGTGTCATATATATTGATGTTTTAAAATTTTAATTTGTATTGAATTTTGTTTATTGTATCTAACAATTATTGTTGTAATCTCATTTATTTTCGTAAATGTTGTCAAGGCATTAATGGGATTCCATGAGGAATGAAAAGTTTATGCATACAATTCAATAGGTTGTCCTACTATGAGCACCTACAAATAGATCATTTGTTTGATATAATGCATATCATGAAGAATGTGACAAAAACATTGTGGAGAATCTCAGATGGAAGGAGTGACAAAGAAAAAATTGTCAAAATTTGTATTGGCATTCACGAAGCCAGTCATGCACTGCAAAATGTGATTTATTCAAATAACAATGGACACTAAAATAGTCATCCATGGTTATTTATAGAGCATGAAATCAATGTTGTAAAAGAGGTCATTTGGAAAATTAAATTTCCCACGGTATTTTCTTCAAACATAAAGAATATCTTAACGAAGAAAGGTGAATTTGGTGAGGTGAAAAATCATCAATGACATACCTTCATTAAGGTAATTATTTTGGTAGATTTATATATTGGTAAATATACGACTTTTTAGTATTTTAGTTTTGTTTTCTTTTCAAAAAAATAATGATCCCTTTTTTGTTATAGTATGTTCTACCTCTATCTCTCCTAACAACTTTGACAACAATGTAAAACAAGTTATATGTGATCTTGGAAAATACATGAGGTAAATAATGATTTATATGCAAGATCTATGTTGCTCAACTTGTCGACATATGTTTTAATTTCAATGTATACATGTTGTTGTTGAAACCTATGCTTTGATTTGTTATATCATGTGTAGGTGGTTGTCAATAAATAAATACATAAAGAAGATATAAAATATTGGAGGAGATAAATTCCTCGACCAATGTGCGAAATGCAAAAGTAGAACCTCCAACATTTTTCAATGCACAAGAAAACTACCTCATACACCAAGTTGAGGAGATTGAAATGTGTGGACCTGTACACACAAGGTGAATGTAGATGGTGGAGAGGCACTTGAATTCGTTGAAGGCTTTTGTTAGACAAAGAGCATGTCCTAAGGGCTCTATGGTGGAGGGTTATATAGTATATCAATCCTTGGTGTATATTAGTCAATAACTTCCTAAATTAGCATCAAATATCATGAAGGTGCCTCAGATTTGGGATGTTGATTCAATTAACAAATTTGAAGGGGAGGTCCTCATCGGGAAAGGTGGAATGAGGAAAGTGAAAGGTAATTAGATGGTAGAGATCTATAATAATTTGCATTAATATTGATTTATTTCTATATTTTACTTATTTAATTTGTATTTAGCTTCCATGATCAATTATTAATCTTTATTCTAATTAGTATTTTTTATTCTTTTTTCATACAGTTGGTCGAGAGTGGGATGCACTACATTTATACATCGCAAACAATCTTGATTGGATGAAGGTATGGATAGATCGATGTATACAATGTAATGGTAGGTTATCATTGGAATGGATGGCTACTTTGCTTAAAGAAGCTCATCGTAATCAAGATACCAATCTTACTCACAAGAAAATTGATTTAGCATATAGTTTAAAAGATAAACAAGCAAGCATATTATTCACCCACATCATGTTTTAGTTTTTTTCCAATATATTAATCTATATGGCATATTTTTTTATAAATTTTCCCTAGTCTAAATATGTTTATTGATTGATAATGCATTTTTTACGTGTCAGGCATATTGCAGTCAACACACCATAGGGCTATATGGTGCAATGGTGATAAATTTCACATCAAAAAGTTGGATGACAAGAAGAAAACCTTTGATTGTGGGATAATTGCAGTCTTTCAGGTCATTAATGTTTCCTCAATAAGTGACAGGCATCCAACAATATTAGAAAATAGATACTATGGGTATTTGGATGATATAATCGAATGTGAATTTAAATCCTTCAAGTTTGTTTTGTTCGAGTTCAAATGGTACAGGTTATGAATGAATGAATGTGATCCCGATGGAATTGTTATTGAGCATGCCAATGGATTTACCATGGATTCATTTTGGGGGCTCAATGATGCCTTTGATTATTTTTGAGAAGCTCAATCCCGAAAAACCTTCATTTAGGCCCTCAAAATGGCCCCAGAAGTTAAAACTGCTAAAAATAGTAAATTGCCAAAATTGTCAGAAAACTATTTTGAGCCAGTTGGAAAAGGTGGGTGGCCATCGATATCCATCTAGATCAATCCTTGCTCCTTAGGAAGCAATGGTATCCATTGTGTTGATATCCCCTATCAGATGAGGAAATTTTTGTTGAATTTGGCCCCGGGTGAGCCACTTGCCTTGGTGCAGGAGCTGCCCTGCTTTGACGACTCGATAAAGTTGGATCCTTTGTTGTCGAGTGCCCTTGATCTGTGTGTTCACAATCTGATTGTTGGATGCATGTTGTATGCAGCTAGGGTTGAGCTCTGTTGGTGTCAATTGTTCTGCTACTTCTGAGGTGTCCAATAATGGTGGGAAATAAGGGAGAAGGAGATCCATGTTGAACATTGGGTGCAGGCCAATGAAGGAGGAATGTTGAGCTCAAAAGCATTATCCCCCGCGGCCTTAGTGATAGTGTATGACCCATAACAGAGTGGGAAAAGCTTCCGATGGGGTCCTGTAAGGCGTTCTTTCTGTAAGTGCAACCAAACTTTGTCGCCCATATGAAACTTATGTGGCACCCCATGTTGATCATGGCGTTGTTTGTACTTGTTGTTTGTACTTGTCATTGGACTTATGTAGGATATCCTAAACTTGTTGGCGGATGTGCTGGATCCACTCAATGAACCGAGTGGCTTTGTCAGCTTCAGTTGGAGCAAGAGATGAGTTGGTCGAGGTGACCGCAAGGGGAAGTGCAACATCTATGGGACCCAATGGTTGGAATCGCAACCCCACCTGAAAGGGGTTGTGGTCGGTTGAGCTATGCAGGGTTCAGTTGTAGCTATGTTGGACATAGGGAAGGCTCTCATCCCATGTGTGAGGGTGCTTTGAATTATACATGCGAAGGATATGCACAATCATTCGATTTACAACCTCGGTTTGGCCATCTGTCTGGGGGTGGATGGTCGTGGATTTGGTGAGCTTGGTGTCCAGCAGTGACAAGAGGCTTGACCAGAATGTGTTGACAAATCAACTATCTCGATCCGAGACAATGGTTTGTGGGATTCCAAAATGTACCCAGACGCGTTCAAAGAAGAGCTTGGCAGTGGCCTCTACTGTGATGCTTTTCTTGCAGGCAACCAGAATCGCCATCTTAGAAAAGCGATCAACAACCACAAAAACACAGTCATTCCCCCGCTTGGTGGACGAGAGGCCTGACATGTATTCCATTGAGATGGATTCCCATGGCCTGTCAGGAGTAGGAAGAGGGGTGTACATGCCATGTTTCTTAGTGGTTGGTTTCACAATAGCGCATGCAGTGCAGAACCTGATATACTTGCTGACCTCCTGTCGAAGTTTCGGCCAGTAGAAATGTTTTTGTAGCATTTCCATTGTCTTTTAGACGCCGAAGTGTCCTGCCACCCGACTCTAGTGGGCTTCCCAGATCAGCTTCGCTCGCTCACTTGATGGAACACAGATATGGACCAGACGACACAACAACCCATCCTGAAGATGGAAATTATCGAGAACTGCATTTTCACCCAACATTTGGTAGGTGGTAGTGAAGTCAGGGTCTGTCTCATAGAGTTGGGGCCATCTAGATGTCTCATGGCCACAAGAGTCTAGCACCGTGGTGAGTGCCACGACTGGCGGTTTGTTGAAGCAATCAGCGATGCAATTGGCGCTTCCTATTTTATACTTGATGTTGAGGTGGAATTGCTTAAAGTATGTGGACCACTTTTGATGGTGGTCATTCTGCAATTTCCCCTGTGTCTGAATGAACTACAGTGGCTTATGATTAGTGTGAATTATTGTCTCCTTCCCAAGAATGTAATGTCTCCACTGGCGGCAGGCTTCCACAATGGGGTACATTTCCTTGTCGTAAGTACGACATTTACGGACAGTATCTGACAGTGTCTCACTATGATAGGCCATGGGGTGGTCGTGCTGAGTGAGAACGACGCCCACAGCATAGTCTAAAGCATCTGTCTCGATCTCAAAGGGATTCTGCAGGTTTGGTAGTGAAAGTACTGGGGCTTAGCACAAGTGCTGCTACAAATCATCAAATGCTTGTTGTTGGGACCGACCCCACACAAATTTCGCCTTACCACCACCCTTGTTTATTTGGCTGAAGGCCCATGCAATATGGGAGAATCCCAACACGAACCTGAGGTAGAAATTGGCAAGGCCCAAGAAGCTCTGAAGCTCAGTGAGTGTTGTTGGGGTTCGCCAATCATGGATGACTTGGATCTTGGCTAGATCCACATGTACACCATGATGATCAATCATGTAGCCCAGGTAATTGACCCTGTCCATGTCGAAGGAGCATTTTTCCAAGTTGGCGTATAGCATGTGCTGTCGCAAGGTGTGCATAACCTGTTGAATATGTTGCAAGTGTTCGGCCCAAGTCTTGCTGTAAATTAGAATGTCATCTAGATACACCACTACAAAAGTATTGGTGAATGATCGCAGGATATCGTCCATCATCCTCGTGAAAGTGGCTGGAGCATTTGTCAAACCAAAGGGCATGACCAACCATTCAAAAAGGCCTTCCTTTTACTTGAAGGCGGTCTTCCATACATCTGTCTGTTCTATCGGGCCCTGGTGGTAGCCAAACTTCAAATCAATCTTACTGAAGTATTTGGCCCCCATGAGTTGATCAAGGAGGTCATCGATTCGGGGAATCAAGTACTAGTTTCTGACTGTGATTTTATTCAGAGCTCGGTAATCAATACAGAGTCACCAGGTTCCATCTTTCTTCTCTACCAGCATAATTGGGCTCCCGCAAGGTGATGAGATGGGACGGATGTGCCCCTTGTGGAGCAGTTCTTGGATTTGTTGCTTGATTTCCTCATTCTCTAACAAAGAGTGGCGATAGACTGGCCCATTGGGCAGTGATGCGTCGGGGTTCAGATCGATGGGGTGCTTGACCTGGCAGTGCAGAGGTACCCCTGTAGGTGAGGAGAATATATCTGAGTATTCTTCCACGACCTTATCTACTTGCTTCTGTTGTGTGGAGAGGTCGGTCGCTGAGACCCTGGATGTGGTGGTGATCTTTCGCTTATTCTGAGAGCAGATCATGAAGAAGACAAACTTCCCCGTCTGAGAGATGACCTTCATGCATTGCTTAGCAGAGATCAAGGAAATAGCACTAGGTGGGACTACCTCGAGTATCCTGTACAATTTCCTGTTCAAAGTAATAATAACACTACGAGGCCTAGACTCATATAGAGCATAACGTTTCCATAAATAAGGTTGGCCCAAAAGAACATCACAAACTTCGAGAGGAGCAACATCACATAATACCTCATCTTTGAAAGGCTTGATGACGTACGACAATCGACACTGTTGGCTGACGCGGAGATCGCTTCCTTGGCAGAGCCATCCAATGGTGTAGGGTTGTGGGTGCGGCATTGTTGGCAAGGCCAGCTGCGTCATGACCTCTGCTGAGATGAGGTTCTTTTGGCTACTGCTATCAACGATGAAGTGCAGTGGGGTGCCTTTTACCCACATCTGTGAATGGAAGAGGCGTTCTCCTTCTTCTAGCTCGTCTAGTTCACCAGGTTGGAGCTTGGTGGTAGCAACGGTGGCACTGGGTTCCATGTCAATGATCCATCTTCCCCTTTCTGGTTCTGGATCAGAGTCAGAATACACATCTGATTCAGATGCTTTCACTTCGGCCACCAATGACTTCTTTGAGCGGCAGTCAGCAGTGTTATTCCAAGGGCTCTTATAGAAGTTGCACCACTTCCTAGTATCTTTCTTTGTCTTTCTGGTGTCCTTATTTGCTTGCGGCTTGAACTGGTTGTCCTGATACTATCCATCTTTTCTCTATCCTTTGTTCTGTGGGTTGGGGCCGCCCTTTCCCAGCTTTTGTTGTGAGGGGTTCCCAGGCCCAAATTGTCGCGTCTTTTGTTTGAGCTTCTACTCGATTTTGACGACATATCGATAGGTCGCGCCCAAGTATGAGATGTCCAGAAATTCCATTTCGGTCTAGATGTATCTATGTAGAGAACCGCGATACTTGAGAACTAGATGTCTCTCTGAATCTTTGATACCCAGCTTGGTGCACAAGGTATGGAAGATATTTGTGAAATCTGGCACTGCTTGGTCTCTTTCTTGCCGCAGTGTGGTCCATTTGGTATACAGGTCGCCATAACTTCCGATGGGGTAGCATTGTTCCTTAATAGCATCCCCGAAGGATTCCCAGGTGGTCATGACTGAAAATAATGAGGTTTCCTCTATTTCCTTTTGTTCACAGAAAGTTTCCCACCAATCTTTGACATGGGGAACAGCTTTGAGGAGCGCAAAAGTAATATTTTCTCTATTCGAAAAGTTATGGACAGAAAAATACCCTTCTAGTAGATTCAACCACTTGTCTACAACATCTGCGTCTATCTGACCTTCAAATATAGGAATATTGAAGTTTATTTGTACCTTGAAGGGGGTAGCGACTCTGTTCGAAGAAGATGCGTCACCTGTTGGTAGCCGCCGAAGGATTTGCGCGAAACTATCCATCATCTCATTCCTCTGTTGCATGAGGGCTTCCTCAATCAACAGTTTGAAAGGATATCTTGTCCCGTCATCTTTTTTTTCTCCTGCCATGAGAGGTCGCTTGGGCGTACGAGAGCTTATGTCCTCAAGAGAAACAAGCTCGAGACCCAACTCTTTGTACTCCGACCTCGTTGGGGACATGCATTAAGACAACAAGGAGCAAACCGCTCTGATACCACTGATCAAGATTTTATGAGCAGAACAAAATGAATACAGATTATTAACAGGTTCTTAACACAAAATAATAGAGATACAGTAAAACTGGTTCTCTATTCAATAACGAAATAAGCTGAAACTGTAAAATGCAACGGAAACAAACTTGTTGGAATGGTGGTGGCTTATCTCTGAGAAGAGATGTGTCGGTTACGTGCATTCGCAAGAAGAAAATTACAATGAGGCTCTGAAGGCATTTTTACAATAAACAAGAATGCCAAAAACCCTAGACATCCAAAAACCTAACCCTAGGAGATGAAGCGCCAAAAGTCATGTGGGCCCTGTTTGGGTAAGTTAGTACATCAACTTCCCGGGGTCGTAACTTTTGCATACGATCTCCGTTTTAGGCGAGTGATAACCCGTTGGAAAGGTATCATCGAGGAGATTCATTTTTGGGGCTCAATCATGAATTTAGATATTTTTTTATAAGATTTATCCTGAAAAACCTTCATTTAGGCCCTCAAAATGGCCCCGAAAGTTAAAACTGCTAAAAATAGTAAATTGCCAAAATTGTCAGAAAATTGTTTTGAGCCAGTTGGAAAAGGTGGGTGGCCATCGATATCCATCTGGATCAGTTAGAAGCAGTGTTACCAATCGAATGTGAGATTCCCTCTGTTTGAACAAATATTGAAATTTTGGCTTTCGGCAGCTTAGAAAGAAAAAAATTATAGTGTTTAGCTACCGAAAGTGGAGACTTTCGATAGCTTAAATCTCAGGTTTCATATGCCCTTAGCTGTCGAAAGTGTATCAGTCAAGACCAAGCATTCAATCATCACGCATCAATCCACATGGAGGAAGAGCTCACGAGGAGGCACGAAAAAAATACAATAAATGGAAATAAAATCACTATATTAAGGTTTCACACAAATGCCACATCACCATTTCGGGGTTTCGGCCATCGGAAGTTCGGCCAACGTAAAAAGTTTAATCATTGTTCTGAAACCCTAAATCCCAAAATCAGGTTTCGAGACTTTCGATGGCTTACAACGCTCCAAAATTGCACTGCTAACCGCCAAAAGCCAGGACTTTTGGTGGCTAAGAGACCCTTGTTTTTGGCCTGTTAGTTGTCGAATCGCAGATTTTTTTTAGTGGATAAACTGCCTCAAGCAAAAAATCAGTTTTCTCAGCCATGGAGAGGTCATTTTGCACGCTCAAATGGTCGATTGACATACAAAGATCCTAATATTTCCATTGGTACATTCATATTTTCATTTGGATCTCGGCAAGGCAGTCAAAAGTCCCCCGAAAGATGAGGTTTGTTTTCAGAAATGTGGCGTTTTTTACTATGTTGAGTCATCATTTTCAAATGATGATTCAGAGCGACTCAAATATCATTTTGAGAAACGGTCGAAGTTTTTTCTGCCTAACACATCAGAGATCAATAACCTCCCTCAGTTTTCCTACAGGTGTCACAGATTGGGAGAATCAAATCCATCTCCGATCCCTAATTTTCGGATCTCAGAATTTCCCCGTTTGACACATGTTTTTGAAAGGCAGATCTGGGGAAAATGGAAATAGATCTTAGGAAACCGAGAGAGGTTTTTGGTCAAAAAAAATAGATGAACAAAAACCTCTTTCATTTTATACACAACTGTCACGATTTTAGATATACAGAACCATAACCGCAACCCCAATTTTCAGCAGTTTGGCTCATTTTCTATGGCAAAAAGTTTCTGAATTTGATGGTAACTGTTGTTATCTTTTGGGAGGATTTCGACCTCAATACCTACATGAAATGCCTGTTCATTTCTAAAGGGATTTCTTTTGGAATACCAATTGTTTTTCAATTATTCGAAAGGGGGAAGAAGACATATATTATTGTATCTTCTTGAAGAAAAAGAGGGGGGAACAGCCGGAGAGCCTTTTGGAGGCTGGGTTTGTAATGCATTCCTTTTCAGCAAATATAGAAAAGAATGCCAAGAGATTCTACACCTTGTCACTGTCTAATTCTGTCTTCTTCCTGTGTTATTGTTTCTAAAGTTTTCATCACTTCTCTTTCTTCCTTCCATTCATTAATTCAACTTGTAATGGTTACAATTCAGGGATACTTCTGTTGTAGCTAATTTAAAGCATTCCTTAAAGTGCAGTTTTTCCTCTGTTTTGCCGTGAGTAGAACAAGACATACATCTTAATTGTTTTTCCTTATTTATAAGTTTTGTTTGTTCATAGATTTTCCTCTGTCTTGCTATGAGTAAGACAAGACCTGTGTTCAAATATTTGAAGTTTGGTGTTATTTGTGCCATTGAAATAAAGATTAGACTTATCAGAATTAGATACCTAACTCTTTGTTTCAATCTTCTTCATCTCCTATACTCTATCCATCTTCTTTATTAAATCAATAAGACAAACGATGTCATGCCTCTTCGTTTTGGATCTATAAATGAGTGAAGGGTTTGTTTCAGACCTAGTTCTAGAAGCCTCTTATGACTGATCAATCAACAAATTTTATTTCATATAAAATGCGTTAAGGCTTGGCTCTATTACAGCCTAGAGTCAACTCTTGCGACAACATTTTCTGGCGCCGTTGTTGGGGACGGAGGAAGAATTTATCTTCTCTGGGATACGACAAATTTCAGATCTATCTCTTGATGGTGAACAAGGGATAGGCATTCAATTGGCTGTGGTCATTCAGCTAGCGACTCCTTGGTTCGTAGACTCTACATGATTTTGTTGGTGACTCCACTGGTCTCAAATGTCAAATTCGTTCAATGCTCGAATTGCTGCAAGGTTTGCTCCTCTGGACTTTACAAATGTTTATGGCTTTCCAAACACTGTTCCAGACATTAAAATTTGGGAAGATGTCCTTCCTAAATTTGGAGAATATGAGGACGACAATCCTGCTCAACACTTGTTTGAATTCCACAAGCTCATTGAGGAATTAAATGTACATCATGAAGATGTCCTCATGAAATTGTTTATGTTTTCATTGGAAAAAGATGCTAGACTCTGGTATAAATCTTTACCCCATTCCAGTATTCCTTCATTGAGATATTTTCACACACTTTTTCATCAACATTGTAAGAGGATATATTCAGCTGAAATCCTTTTTGAAGATTGTTGTAATATAGGATTCATAAGACAAAAAGATCATACAAATCCTCTTGAAGAGGAGGAAGAAACAATAGAAATTTCTCAAGTTGATGAAGATGATCAGTATCAGGAAGAGTTGGCTCATAAAGAAGCTGGATCTTGTGAACATACTCAAGAAGAAGATATCCAACATCACGGTCAACCTGCAAAAGAGATAGAAAGGAATGATTGTTGTTTTATCTAGAAAATACAGAGACCACCTCCTCCTTTGACTAAAGAAGAAAGAGATCTGCTCCTGCACAGCTATGTTGCAGCCCCTACTCACACAGATTTGCAGCTTTCACACAGTTTCGGATATGAGTGTCAAACTTCTTCCATTTCTGAAAATGTAAATCTGTTTTTAAATGATGACAGTCATGTATTTCATGGAACTTTACAGGAAGTTAGTGAACCTATTTATGATGATTTCCTGCCAGGAGATCAGATTTTAGACTCTGCTTTGTTTCAGGAAAAAGATATGGTTGCCATGTTTAATTATCCTGAAGAAAGTTTGTTGTTCGAAAATGCCTTAGACTGTGATTTGCAGAAGTATGATTTTGAAATAAACAGTATGCCAGAGATAGTAACAAAGTGTCCTTTGCTTGAGAGATCCACAGTTGATGTCCCGAGTTTTTGTATGACTGATGACCCTCTTGAGTTATCTGTTGAACCTAAATATGATGAGTATAGTGATGATTATTTCATCATTTCTATAGAACAACTTGCTGTAGATTTTTCATGGAGGGATGAGGGTCTTTAGAAAAGATTGTGCCATGATTTTGGATATGCCATTGCAGATGATCTTGAAGGGTGCTTAGATATTCTCTTCGAGAATGATCCTGATCATTATAAATTAGAACATAGAGTAGTCCTGGATGTTTTAAAACCTCAAGACCATGCTTTTTTTCATGATCCTTTTGTTGACCTTTTACATTCATTTAATGAAGGAGTATGCTATGTCATGGATATTTTGTCACAAGAATCGATGAAAGGTTTGAAAATTCATGATCACCAATAGGCCAGATGGAAGTTGTCAGTTTCTTTTTTCAGCCGGCTCAAAGAAAGTGTGAGAAAATTTCAAATAAATAGACAATTATTGGATTGGCTTCACTGGCATTTTCGTATCATTTGATTCAGTGGGAATTTTTCAGTAGTTAGAGTAGGTGATATATATAAATAAGCTTGACTTCGAGCATTAGATTACAGCGGTGGTTTTCAATATGTTTTCAGTTCAGTTTTGAATCCAGTATGGTTTTGTTTTAAAGCATTACGACTCCATAGCCCAATGGATGAATAAGCGGTTTTTCGTTCCGAAAAGATGCAAGTAAAGTGACAGGGTTCAGAGTTTGATAAGGATGATTTCGGGTCGCCCAATGGATGAAGGCACTTGGTCTACTGTTCTTGGCACTTTCAGGAAAGCACCATCCCTAGATGGAGCCTATGTTGGAACAAATATTGAAATTTTGGCTTTCGGTAGCTTAGAAAGAAAAAAATTATAGTGTTTAGCTACCGAAAGTGCAGACTTTCGGTAGCTTAAATCTCAGGTTTCATATGCCCTTAGCTGTCGAAAGTGTATCGGTCGAGACCAAGCATTCAAGAATCACGCATCAAGACAAATGGAGGAAGAGCTCACGAGGAGACATGAAAAAAATGCAATAAACGGAAATAAAATCACTATATTAAGGTTTCACACAAATGCCATGTCACCATTTCGGGGTTTCGACCATCAAAGGTTCGGCCAACGTAAAAAGTTTAACCATTGTTCCGAAACCCGAAATCCCGAAATCGGGTTTCGGGACTTTCAGTGGCTTACGACGCTCCAAAATTGCACTACTAACCGCCGAAAGCCAGGACTTTTGGTGGCTAAGAGACCCCTGTTTTCGGCCTGTTAACTGTCGAATCGCATATTTTTTTTAGTTGATAAACTGCCTCAGCAATAAATCAGTTTTCTCAGCCGTGGAGAGGTCGTTTTGCGTGCTCAAATGGTCGATTAACATCTACAAATCCTAATATTTCCATTGGTGCATTCATATTTTCATTTGGAGTTCGGGAAGGCAGTCAAAATTTCCCCGAAAGATGAGGTTCGTTTTCAGAAATGTGGCATTTTTTACTATGTTGAGTCATCATTTTCAAATGATGATTCTGAGCGACTCGAATATCATTTTGAGAAACGGTCGGAGGTTTTTGTGCCTAACACATTAGAGATCAATAACCTCCCTTAGTTTTCCTACAGGTGTCACATATTGGGAGAATCAAAGCCATCTCCGAGCCCTAATTTTCGGATCTCAGAATTTCCCTGTTTGACACATGTTTTTGAAAGGCAGATCTGGGGAAAATGGAAATAGATCTCAGGAAACCGAGAGAGGTTTTTGGTCAGAAAAAACAGATGAACAAAAACTCTTTCATTTTATACACAGCTATCACGATTTGAGAGATACAGAACCATAACCGCAGCCTCAGTTTTCAGTAGTTTGGCCCATTTTCTATGGCGAAAAGTTTCAGAATTTGATGGTAACTGTTGTTATCTTTTGGGAGGATTTCGACATCAATACCTACATGAAATGCCTATTCATTTCTAGAGGGATTTCTTTTGGAATACAAATCATTGTTCAGTTATTCGAAAGGGGGCAGAAGACATATATTATTGTATCTTCTTGAAGAAAAAGAGGGGGGAACAGCCGGAGAGCCTTTTGGAGGTTGGGTTTGTAATGCATTCCTTTTCAACAAATATAGAAAAGAATGCCAAGAGATTCTACACCTTGTCACTGTCTAATTTTTTCTTCTTCCTGTGTTATTGTTTCTGAAGTTTTCATCACTTCTCTTTCTTCCTTCCATTCATTAATTGAACTTGTAATGGTTACAATTCAGTGATAGTTCTGTTGTAGCTAATTTAAAGCATTCCTTAAAGTGCAGTTTTTCCTCTATTTTGTCGTGAGTAGAACAAGACCTGCATCTTAATTGTTTTGCCTTATTTACAAGTTGTATTTGTTCATAGCTTTTCCTCTGTCTTGCTATGAGTAAGACAAGACCTGTGTTCAGATATTTGAAGTTTGGTGTTATTTCTTCCATTGAAATAAAGATTAGACTTATCAGAATTAGATACCTAACTCTTTGTTTCAGTCTTCTTCATCTCCTATCCTCTATCCATCTTCTTTATTAAATCAATTAGACAAACGATGTCATGCCTCTTCGTTTCTGATCTATAAATGAGTGAAGGGTCTGTTTCAGACCTAGTTCTAGAAGCCTCTTATGACTCATCAATCAACAAATTTTATTTCATATAAAATGTGCTAAGGCTTGGCTCTATTACAGCCTAGAGTCAACTCTTGCGAAAACACCCTCTTTGAAGCTCACTATATAACTCCTACCCCATGCTTTTGTTGAAGAAGAACGATTTGTATATCTAACAAAGATGGATGAAACCCATCACGATGTTGCTCTCATCAATGAGACATATAAAAAATGCATCAAGACTCAATACGATAAGTTTGTCCAACCTCGCGCTTTCACAGAAGGAGACCCAGTCCTGGTCTATGATCAAGATCATGACAAACTTGGTGCAGGAAAATTAGAACCCATGTGGCACGGGCCATACATTGTAAAACATGTGTTACAGAGAAGCGCCTACGAGTTAGTGGATTATGATGGATTATCTCTCGGTGAGCCCCGAAATGGGATTTACCTAAAGAAGTATTATGCATAGAATATCTCGCATGTGTGCTTTGTACATTATTGTACTATATGTTTTTGGTTTGGTGTGTCTTTACTTTTGTGTGCATGAGTTTTGCCCCATTCTTTAAAAGTTGATTATAATTTGCTTTGCACTTGAATGTGCAGATGCCATCATCCTTTACCATCTATTTTAGGTTTGCAGATGACATTGGTCGACATACCTAGAATATTGCTTATGCATCTTGGGTCATTTACCACTCTAGCGAGTTAGTGAGTTCAGGAGGAATTTTCCTTAGATCTGTAACCAATAACATTTCATAATATCATGTTGTCATTGGACTTTTAACCGAAGCTTCTTCTCTAGGTATATCTCAATTGATTATCAACCTTGATTCTTAACTCGTACTCCATCAACTAAACTGTGAATACTTTGTTTGTAATCCAGTTTTGCTACGTCTTCATCTAAAGGTTCGTCGTCTCGAAAGATCTTTTAAATTTCTAGAATATAGACATATATCGAGAGAACTCAATACGACTATGGATTTGTTAGAAAATTATATGTTAGATTGGTATATTGCGCATAGATAAACATTTGGGACATGAAGCATGTAAATAAAAAAACATCACATAAAACAAAAAATATAATACAAGTATCCACCGCAAAACTCGTACATATATTATATTATATTATATATATATAAGCTTGAGTATAAATAACGAAAGTTTAGTCAAAATACATCGTCCAAAAATTACATAGCAGGGAAAAACGTGGGCCTTTATGCCCATAGTATCATCATAAAAGACTAAAAGTGTCAGGAGACTTTACTCGTCTCCTTGCACCACATTGTGCTCAACATAGCACACGACTGCTCTCGCCACTCATCGTAGCAAATGACTAAGACCTTCAAGTACCCCAACTGTATGTCTTTGAAGATGTAAGGGTACATCTTGTATCCTCATGGAAGGAACGCATATGGTCAAACCACAGAGGTTCATCTCCACCTCTCAGAGTCCTCCTACTCCGACGTCAACTTTTGTTGTTGCCTGAGCATCTCCACGACGTCCTAGTGCTGGAATCTCCATCGGACGTGACACACTTCTGTCTGCATGATGAAAACAAATGACTTAGATCCCTCGTCGTACAACAAAAAAACATATAAAAACAAGAAATATTGTTACAAGGTTATGATCTTTCGTACCTAATGCATCCCACTATGTCTCCTCGAGAAGCACTAAATATCTATTGCCCCTAAAGTCAACCCCAACATATGAGAAGTCCTTTATAACGCCAAGTTGTATCCTCCACCATGCAAAGAAGTCAACCGTGAAATGAAAGTCTGAGCGTTCATTTCCCAACCTAGGTGAAAGACTCGTCCACCGCTCCATATAGGGCTCAATCATGGGGTGTGTTATCAATGCAACATGTGCTTGCATCTATGGAACTCGCTCTAGAAAAAATGAAACTAAGAAAGATCCGTACCCAAATTATTTATGCCTTCATGTTCGACACTTAGAGATCTGCTCTTTGATATTCCTTAAAAACCCTGCACTCCAATTAAAGATCCTGGGCTCCAAGCACTGAATAACATATGATACCTGAGACTTGGAAGCAAGGTGGGCACTGGTACTTCCTCCCAGTTTTGTGATAGCAAAGAGAATGGATCATAGAGATAGGTCTATCACATCTTTAATGACAATCCTCCCTCCTACCAAGCGTGAACCCGGTACACAATACTGGGCAACATATGCCTCTGTCGACCGTGGAGTAGACCGATGTCCAGACAAAATAATATGTGCTCCCCTCCTCGAGAGTCCCATCAGGAAATACACGTCGTCCATGACGATCTCAAGCATGTGTGATCCTATCTGGAACACTTGCTCGTCGTTGTCCCATAACCCGATCAGATACTCGAGTAAAAGGACTTATTTTCTCATATTTTGTAGCTTGAAGTACTTTAGCAAGCCACAGTTTCGTAGAGATTCCCTCACTTGAGGGTGTTGTAAGGCAGCCATATCATCGAATTCATGTTCTCGTTCCTTCCATTCAATCATGATTGGCTATGTGCAAACCTGCAAATTCACGAAAGAATCACATTAGCTAAGTTTTCAAAGAAAATAATTCTCTTTTTACAGACTAAAAATAAATAAAAAATTAACTTTTGCGCCCAACGCTCCTTGGAGGGAAAGAACAAAGCGCTAGCGCTCTCCAAGAGAACATACCAAGGCGTTGAAATCTCAATCGACGCCCCCCACGATTACTTAAGGGAGTGTTGATCATGTTTGGTGCTCTAGGGTTTTCGAAGGAGCCCAAGCTCATAAATTAAAGGCTGAAATTAGATTAAAAAAAACATGCAAATGGATGAGAAAGGTCAGAGAACCAACCTGATCCAGATGAAATCATGAATGGTCATCTGTAGCTCCCGCAATCAACGCCTGAAAATTACTCCAAAAGGGGGAAAAAACTCAAAGAAAAAGGAAAATAGTAAAACAAAAGGTGAGAATGACTTGTTTTTTCCCTAATTGATTTTTGGTATGTCCAAATTAAGTCATTTACACCCCCTTTTTCACATTTATAAAGTTTTATTTTTGAGTTCTTGTCGATTTTAAAGAAACTGCTAACATTTTTTTCCCAAACCAACTTGATTATGCAGGAATTTACAAAGCAACGATTTTTTGATGACCTTGTGACACTATTGAGCAAACATTGTCATACTTCAAGCTCTTTAAAAAATGAAGAGACATATGTTGGGCGGTGGGTTATCACTTTTTCGGTCCCAACAGACTAACTACGAAAAATGAACACTCTAATCAATCTCGACTAAAGAGTTCTTTGTTGCATCGTTTTATACTTTTTCGGACCTTGGAAACTAAAATTATGAAAAAGGACAGCCCCAGAGTCTTCTTTAAGTTATTTTCAAAGTCCCTAAACATGAAAAACAACCGAGTTTTCCTTCTATGGACATGCAAAATTACACACTGAAGGACCCATCTGGGGACGAACCCTTACTTCTTCCATTTTATTAAATAAAGGAAGAGGAACTTACCGAAGGTGAGTTGTATCGAGCATGTTTTATCCTCCTTGAGCTCGTTAAATAAAAAAAAGGTGCTCGTCTATCTGGATGGGGGGGAATTTTGACGGAAGTGGGTCAAGTTTCTTGAAAACTTTTCAGGGAGCTCTTGTGGTCGCCCTTGAACATGACACTTGTTTTCACTTTTACCATACACTTGGATAATCCATTAAGCCTCTGCACTGAACCAATCCTATGAGTGTTTCTACTCCTTTGACCCATCCAAAGAATGCCTCAACACTCATTGCATTATGTTTTGGTCCACTCTGAGTCTATGTTGCCAAGTATTACATTGTGCCTCAGTGTTCAAGGGAAGTCTCTGTCTCAAAATAGAACCACCCAAAAAGTCTCCAGTTTCCATACTCGTGTCCGTCCACTTTCATCTACTATATCTTATCACCCTCCTGTGACAAGTTTCGTGTCGATTGATGGGGGATACATCAATGCCATCCCTCAACGAGTCTTTACCTGTTGACTTCAACAAATTATCCGGGAAAAAGACTTAGGAACACATCAGTACCTTGGGACCTGCATGCCTTAATGGCATGCCTCCTCGCATTCGGTTGTGGGTATTCATCAATGACCCCTGACCGACTAATTCCGTGAATGTTCGACTTCAACTCATTTTTCACGTTCGTTAGATTACACTTTAAAAGTACCTTGAAAATCATCGACATCAATGGTGATTTATCTCGCACTTGTTAACGATATACCTCAATGACTGATAATCAAGTGATTTATTTCATATTTTGACATCAAATCACCTATTCACATGGACAGAATCGTACTATTATAGGATCGAGACGAAGACCTTGGGCTAAGTATTCATCTACATATACACTTTACCCAAGTTGCAATGGAAATTATCCGACTGATATACTTGTTTTAACATAGATCCACTTTGTATTGCTATGTGGCTATGTTCTTGTCACATCGTAGCTCCACTGTGTATTCTTTCGTGGTTGCGATTAAGTTAGATCATAGAGAGATGGATCCACAGTGTATTTATTGGCAGTCGTACTTTGAGTCATTTGTATTTCGAACATAGGTATGCCTGCCTCGGGAATGGAACACATATTAACATTGTTTGATGGTTGTCTATAGCTTCTACCATGTTCTCCAATTATATACCCTTGCTTTAACGAATATACAAAGTGTTTCGACCATCCACATTCATTTTCTGACTTCACAATTTGGGAGGGCAATATGTTACACATCAAAATTTATCACTTCGACAGTGTCACATTTTCATTATCATAAGTGTCGCACTTTTGTCGCAAGTGTCGCATTCTCTTCCCCTAAGTGTCGCATCATGAACGACACCATGAAAACACTTACTACAACCCCTAAAACATGTTAGAAGAAGAAGCATTGTCATCTAACAGTCGAAATAAATGTTTTTCTAGGGAATTATTCATCTTGGTAACTTTTTTCAAGATCAACGCTCCCGTGCTCATACACAGGGAGCACTAGCACTCCTTGTCCATCTCATGGGAAGATTTGTAGCACTCTATTGCCCATTCTAAGGGAGCACTGAGTTGGTTGAGGAAATCTTGGAAGAAATCCCATTTTCTTCTAAAAGCAACTACGGATGGATCGAGTTAGTTTGGCTCGAATCTAACTCCAGGGATGCATCTAAGGAAAATATCAGAACTATTGGAGCCATATCCTCAACTAATTCCAAATATACCCAAGGTAGTTGAGCCCCTCAAAGCCTATAAATGGAGGCATTCCCATGGTGAAAACGGAAGGAGAAAATCAACAAAGCATTGTTATTTTGATTTTGGATCTTTCGAGCAAGGGTGGACAAGGAGGACTTGGAGAGGTTGCTTCAACATCATCTAAAGATTGTAAGTTTCCTTTTGAAGTTCTCATTTAATATACTTGGCCTCTTTCCTTCAAGTATGTGGTTTCATGTGCTTGTCTATGTTTAACTTGATTTGCATAGATGAATTTGCTTTGCCTAATCCATTAGAGTAGAAGGAAGTCGTTTGTTTCTTGTTGTTCATTGCAGGTATTGATTTGCGCCAGGAATTGGATCAAGTTTGCAAATAGGAGCAACTGGGACAAATGTTGTAAACATAGTACATCCTACTTTACCTTCTCCTCTCTTTTTCGATAAGCAAAATGAGTTTATAGGAATGGTAGTGTCCAAATGATTGTTTCTTTTTTGGTATAGGGGTCAATAATCCAAGGGAAATTTCACCTGTCTGTAAGGAATATTTTCGTAACACTTATGATAAACATTGTTCGATCATACGACACACTTACGACAAAACTTGGTCGATCGTATGACACACTTACGCTGAAACTTGGTCAATCTTGTGATGAATGTACAAAGACAATGGTTGTGGAGATTGGTCCATTGCGATCCACGTTTGACGTAGGTTAGTCTCTCTTACGATGCACTAGCGACGAAAACGTGTTCAATTTGGGACGAACTATGGTCTATGGTACAACGAACATTGGTTGATCGAACGACAAACCTATGACGACAATGGTTGTGGACATTGGTCAATTGTGATGCATGTTCGTCGTAGGTTAGTCGCTCTTACAATGCACTAGCGAAAAGAACAAATTGGTTTTAGGACATACATAGGCCGATGGTGTGGCAAACGTTTGTGTCTGTCGTGCGATGAAACATGTGTTTGTCATATGACAAAACATGTATCTTCGTACTTGCAACAGATGCGACGCGATGAAAAACAAGTTGTAGCCTTTGTCATACTTGAGATGTTGTGGTAATGTAATATTGTTAACCCTGCTTACCATCTAGGATGAAGCATATTAACATACAATACCATTTCGCGAGAGACATGGAGGAAAACAAGAATGTGTTGCTAGAGAAGGTAGACACTTTGAAAAACATAGTAGACTCTTTGACCAAGCATGTGAGTGCTAAGAAGTTCTCTTGGTCTAGAGAAGCAATGGGCATTATTTCCCTGGGTCAATGAACGTACGTTCAATTTTTCATGTTTATGTAAAGAAGACAACAAGTGGAAGAATTTTGGGTTGTTATATTCTTTACAGTGGAAGCCCAATCAACCGATTGGCTAGTAAAGGTTGGTCAACTGGGTGATTAATTGACTAGATGGTTAAGTCAAGTCGAAGGTTGATTAGAAAGTCGACTAGAGGTCCACCAGTGCTCGACTATTTCATAGTAGACTGGAGGTCGATTGGTGTTCAACTGGTTCGAATCCAACTCGATGGTCGAAAGGTGGTCGACTGGTATTCAACTGGTGGTCGAAACCTATGATAGAATCCCAAGATTCACGGTATCACAACCAATCATCTTCATGGATCTGTATCTTTTTTGGGTGCCATGAATTAGGATTTTGCTTGTTGTAGATCCCTATAAATAATACATTATGTAATGTTGTCTAGGTTACTCAACCAATGCTTAGTGTTACTTGGTAAAAGATTCGTGAGTCTGTAATGGTCACGGAGATGAAGTCAAAATGGTTGTAGGGTTGTTCTTGTGGTAAAGCAAGAGATTAGGATGATCAATTGGTATTAGGTGTGGACCAAGGTTAGTCATGTAACTCATTATTCAATGAATGAATAAGACAACAAGGAGCGAGAGTCGCTCAAGCACTGTTGGTTTTTCCGGTTAAGTATCTCCAGGGTAAATCTCTGTGTACAATGTGTGATTTTCATTGTTCACTTTATGTTTTAATTATGTAGTCTATCTCCTGTTAGGCTTAGTTTCTCTACATATTCATCATGTGCAGATCCTAAAGGATATGGGTCTTCATCAAGAACTATAGAACTGTCTTGAGTTCCCTCTAAGCCAAAAGAACCCTCCTCTTACTTCAAGTTTTCATCTTCCTCTATGACTTGTGAGACTGATATACTAATCCAAAATATAGCTTTGCACACAACCTCAAACTTTCCCTTGAAAATCCTATTGGCATGAAGGATGTCTTGTTGTTCATTCTTTTTATTTTCTAGAGCTTGGGAAATTAAGGTTTTGACACCCTAGTATATCTCATCCATTATGAAAAATTTGGTTTCCTTGGTGTAAGAAAAGATCGAGTCTTTCACCCACCCCTTGATTTCCTCAATGACCTTAGTAACTATGAGTTTTTATCTTTTTCCCCTATCAACATTCTCCATCTCCTCAATTTCTTTTTTGGTTGCTATTGAACATTTCTTGTCATATCATCTCTCTACCTCCCAAGCTTCTCTTTCTGCTTTGAGGGTATGATTTGGGTTCCTCGAGGTTGAGGCCCGACAAGAACCAACCCTAAGTTTTCTTTTTAGCCCACTCCCAACCCTACCTGCACCACGAGTCATCCTAACAAAGGAAGAAAACCCAAGTAGAGACTAGAGACCCATTGTAATAGCACTAATACCAGAAATGGGATAAACCAAAGGAGAGGGAGCCAACTATAAATCACAAAGAAGCACCTTATCTTCCCCTCAAATAAGATAGACAATTCAGTTAGCTTCCTCAGAACCAAGAATAGGTATCCCACCCAACACCAACCCAGGCACACAACCTAGAATAACAAATATAAAACCAGAAAGAAAAGACAAGGTTACTCAGGGTTAGAAAGGTGATGCTCCCTGAAGCTATCCATAGGCCGTTGCATCCCCTATTGCTCCCATTTTTCTCTTGCAAACTCAGGTAAACTAAATTTGTGAGCATGTCACACAATAAAAGAACTATCATTCCCACATAAAAACCATCATGTTTTGTTCCTCCCTTCTCCTCCCCTATAGATTATCACCACCTCCTCTATAACTTGCACACCACCACCTTATGACGCCTCTTCTGAATGGGTATAAGGTGGCATTCTCACTATACCATCGCCATAAATTTCCTCCCGAGTGCATCATATCAACAAGTGGTGGGGACGAGTTTGTACTCCTCCTTGTTATCCCTCACCTCCTCACTAGTAACCTCATTCATAATCCCCTCTTCTCAATGTACATAAATTTCATTGCATGGCGAAGTGGTGGCCTGGCCATACACGTGTGCAGTCATGGCCCCACTCATTAACACCTCATCTGGAAGCATTTTCATATCATGTTGATGTTGATGTTGTTTTATTTATAAAATTTATTTCTGTATGTTAATGATTTATATTATCAATGGTTTCTCTATTTTTAAATTAAATTTGAGATGCCATATTTGAGATGTATATCTAATATATGTATATATATTGATTTTGATATTATCATTCATGTATATTATATTTTTCATATCATGTTCACATTGATGTTGTTTATTTATAAAATGTATTATGTATGTTATTGATTAACATCATTAATGTTTTCTCTCTTTTTAAATCAAAATTGAGATGTACCACTCTTTTAAATTTATAATCATTTAATTCCACAATAATCATTTAACATCATTATAAAATGTTTAACCATTTTTCAAGATGAATTATTTATTGTAAATGGGGTAAACCACCGACCTTGATTAGGTTCGGGGCCTAACCCTAAGGGGGATTAAGAGATTTGAACCCATGACCTCCTCTATTGGGGATAGCTTCACGTCTGGCTCAGAACCACTTGAGCTAACTCTTGGGGCTTGAAATGCCATATTTAACATGTATATTGGCATTCATGTTGATTTTGATGTTCATGTATATTATGTCTTCTCATATCATAATGATGTTAATGTTGTTTCATTTATAAAGTGTATTGTGTATGTTAATGATTAACATCATTAATGTTTTCTCTATTTTAAATCAAATCTAAAATGTATTACTCATTTAAATTTGAAATATGGTATAATATTTAACTCCAGTTATAATAATTTAATGTCATTTAGCATTAATCATTTAACATCATTATTTAATGTTTAACCATTTCACATGGTGAATTCTTTATTGTCCAAGAAGATACAATATGTTAATTAAACATGTTTACAAAGTATATTAAATAATTCAATCAATGATTGTCAATTTGATTAATATTTTAAATCATTTTTCACATTAAATTGTATTTTTAAAATTTATTCCTTAATATTTTTATTAAATTTTTCATTAATTTTGATCAAATTAAAATTATTATAGTTAAATTTAACAAAATAATTGTTCTTCTATATAGTGATAACATCATGCATATTAAATCATGAAAACTATTCTAAATCATATTTGATTAGTTTTTTACATCAATTTGTTTGATTAAATATTTTATTAAATCATGAAAATAATTTTAAATTCTTATATTAAATATACAATAAGATAATTAAATAAAAAATTCAAGTAAACTAACCTTACCATAATAGTTGTTAATATTATTGTAAATCATATTTAAATAATTTTAAAAATCAATTTGGTTGATTAAATCCTCATGAAAATAGATATGAATTACTATATTAAATATAAATAGGACATGTTCTAAAAGTTTTTAGTAGTTTACTTCCCATAAAGTCTGCCAATTTTTTCAACTTCATCTAAACATTCAGAGCATTAGCATTACATTTGATAAGAACATGTTTTTTATAATCCCCCATTGTATAAGCATAATATATATCATTCTTATATTTTTATATTTTTATGTTGCATCTTCCCCAGTATTTGATAGTTTTGTTTATTGTCAACATTTTCATAATCTTATACATTGCAACACGTTATTTTAGGTGTGTGTGGTTTTTCTTGAATAATCATGATGAGCCAACGTACATTCATCAATAACAATTAGTGATGAGTTTCCCTGTTATTTGGTTGACAACCCAATTATGATATGATTTCCCTTTGTAGTAAAAAAAATAATAACATTACTCTTTTCTCCTTAATAAGTAAATCAAATATAATAACATCTTTAGTGTAATAATACCATTCACTAATAACATACCCTTACCCTTTGTTAAGTGTAATAATGACATTACTTTATTTTCCATAACACAACAAATGTAACCCAACATTCCATAGTTCATAGTAAATATTTTTGGTGTTGATTGTATAAAGATAGATGCCTTAAAACTAGAGGAAAATAATAATCTTTGAATGTCATGAAATTTTTGTTGGATGCACAAGGATGAATGTTAAATTCAAGCATTGAGATAGGGAATTTTTTTTATGAGATTAACTTTATAATTAAATTTTCTTTGTTATTAAAATGTGATTATAAGGATTGTAGTTATTAAAAATATAGATACACAATTATATGTAAAAAAACTCAATATATTATTTTTGAAAATTGTGTGTTTTTGTAATACTCTGTTTCTTTCAATTTGTAAATATAATTATCACTGGCCAAGAGACTATGGTGGGCCAAATATGTATGAATGTTTGATTTGATGAACCTTTGTATAAAATGGTCAATGTATAATTTTTTATGTTATTAATAGAAATTGGATATGTGTTGCACAACTGCTGAAAAGGGGGTGTTTGCAAAGATAGACCATGGATGCTATGAGAGAGATGGTGAGGGAAACAAAGAATGGTTGAGATGACTCTCATCAAACCAGTACCTACTGGGTGTAATTGCTCAACAGTCCTCTGACCCAGAAATGAATTACCAGTCAGGCTGGTAGTTGGAAGGCCCTCCTCAAGAGTTAATGACAAGATGGGGTAGGGTACCCATCTATAAGGCTTCCAGGCTAGACCACGATTTAGGGATTCATACCCACACAAACTTGCTAAGTAAGGCAAGAAAGGAAGTAATTTGGGGGGGACAAAGGAATATCAACAAGAAGCAGAGTAGAGGAAACAATCTCCAAAAGAGAAGAGCGCAGGTTTTCGACTCTGGAGTTTAGAGAAAAGCTAAGAAGCAAGCTCGTTTTTTGGCTGTAAGAAGCCATGGGTAGGATCTCGTTGCAAGATAATAAACAAGGTTGACGAGTGACTGAGGAAGTGCTCATGCATACCTCCTTGCTTTGTGTGGAGGAATCTGGTTTCCAAGATCATGTGGGAGGAGAAGAGTAACCTCTGTCCCTGACTATCGTGGAGCAAGGAGAAAGACTCTCTCTCAAAGCATCATGGTCTAGCTTGGGGGTGGTCAACGATAAATCCGACAGGAGTGGTTGTGCCTATGGTTGGGTGGAAACATGCACCCCCTTCAACAGTCGCTTCACATTTTCCAATTTTGATAAGTATTTTCATACTCTGTGTAATATATTGGATGCAATGATTGAATGTATGTGTTTATAGTTAAGTCTTGCAGTTTTTGAATAGTTATTAGAAATTCTCATTTTACTTCTGTAAACTGTTATTTTTACATGGTTTTCGATTTACCTCAGTTAGTTGCTAGAGAGTGATGGGATGGGAATCCATAGGAGAGTCGGGGTAGGATTAACTGAAACGTTTAAGTCCTGCCGACCTTTTGAGTTTACCTTAGCGGGAATGTCAAGTTCAACTCTATAGGAGAAGGGTGTTCCTTCAGACCCTCCACCCATGTGACCGAGGGCTCATACCCATTACCTTAATCAAGTCTTTATTATGAGCTAAGTGTAGCCCATAATCCAAATATGATCCCATATGACCCAGGGTTGGAAACCCCTCGTTAAGCCCAAAAGGAGTGAAGCTACTTTCGTATTGGGACTTCGGGGCTTATGATTCCACAACCCTCGAAAACAACCAAAGGCCGAAGTCATGAATTGATGAGGATCATAGATCTGGGGATCCAGTGGAGATCTCTCTCAGTCGTTCGATTGGACTTAGGAAGGGTAACATTAAGTACTTCAGCGAAGTTCCACTTCGGGAGAATATGAGTGGTCTAACGTCGAAACTCCCGAATGTCGGAGTCACGAAGTTAATCTAGATCGTTGAGAATAGAGGGATGTGTGTCAACAGATCAACGACTATCCTGAAGTTTGGGTATTTGGCAGTATCAATGTGAAGGTATAGGGATGTAGAATGTCGAATGTCGAATGTCGAACGCTGGATTTACGAAGTGACATAGACCGTAGATCCTTGGATCCTTTAGGATCCCTCTCACCCGTTGATCTAAGGACTCCGTTGAGAACCCCTCGTAACTGCCTAACCAACTGGGAACGCATCGTGGAGCGACACGTGGCCCCGATTTGTTCCTTCTCAAAAGTCTCGTTGGACTAGAGTCGTTGGATGAGAGGCCACGTGGCAGGAGATCCTATAGTCCAGAGACTTGGTACTCTGGAAGAACTTGGCCAAGAGTTTTCAGAGTGTGAAAACCTTTGAAGTCACGAATGGCGAAGTGAATCTCAACCGTTGATAGGATGAGGACACGTGGTGTTAGATTAGAGAGTCCTGAGACTTGGCTCTTCGAGGGAATTCATGATGTCAAAAGTTGGTAAGCTCTGAAGCCCGGAGTCGCAAAGTAACGGTAGCCATGGATCTATGGATCCACGTGGACAAATCTCAACCGTGAGATTTGAAAGAAGTTAGAAGGTTGTATGTCAGGGGCTGATGTGGCTCACTGATGTCATCTAGGGTGACGTGGACCCCCAACTAAGGTGCCATGTGTCACTGAGATATGGACGATTCACATACCCCTTATGCCTATTGGAGCATGACACATGTCACCCCCTAATGAGGACACGTGTCACCCCTGACCCTCGCTGTACATCAACCTTTGGTTCATGTCCGCCTGGCCAACGTGGTTGGTGACGTGATCGGGACTCTGGGAGTCTAGAACTTCAGGAGTTTGAAAGATTTGGGGCATAGTATAGTAGAGGTATGATCAATGTTGCTCGTCGATCGCCGAACGCCGAAAATGTAGAACATCGATCGTCGATTGTCGAACGTCGAACATCGAAAAAGGGACGTTCAACATAAAACGTCGATCGTCGAATGGCCAAGGCCACGTGGAGAGATTTCAGGACTTCGGGGAGTATGTGTGCAGTAATAAAAGGGGCGTTCAATGCCAAATGTCGAAGACCCCAACTAATAATGCCTGGATAAGTTCAGGAGGTCGTATGTTGTAAACCAAGGATTGGATTTGAGCCGGTAACAAGTTGTTAGAAAGCTACAGACAAGTAGAAGAGGATGAAGACCTCAGAGAGATGATTTGAGACAATTGGAACGAGAAAAAAATTAATGCCCCATCCTGAGAAAGGGTATTTAGGGGTCGTGTGTGTTACAAATTGGTATCAGAGCATGGAAACAACACTTGGCCTACTTGGGCTCATGCACAAGTCACATAAAAATATTGTTAGAGAACTTTATGGGGTAACACCCTACCTTGCCCCCTTCTATAAGAAACTTGTCTGAACCTTCTATTGTTGATAGATGCTTTGTAAATCTGCACTATATGTTGCTAATGGTTCCAAATAAAGAAGCTAACTTCACTTTGCAATAATATGTGTTGTTCATGAATTGGCAGATTAGTAACTAACAGAAAATGTTTTGTCAACACTCAAGCAATCAGTGAACAACAGGAAAACTACATCGTAAGGGATGGCGACACACCATGAGTCAGGGGAGAGCTCCCACAATAGAGAGGAAGAATTTGATGAAAGGAGGGCGGTGGAAACCCCTCCAGATTTGGCCGAAACTATAAGAAGCCTCATGGAAAAATTACAGAGTTATAAGGCTGACAATGAAAGGTTGATAAAGGAGCAAGAAAAGTAGACTGAAATTAATGCAGTCCTACTGCAAAGTCTATCAGATATACAAAGGCAAATACAACATGGTCCAACTGCCAATCATGTGGACATACATCATACTAAGAAAGCTCCAAGTCCACCTGAGATACAAAAGCATGGTCCAGAAAGTGGCCACACCGGGAGGAGCACCTCAAGGAAGGCCCAACATGGAGTCAAGAGACAATCACCGGAATATCTCTCTAAGGACGTTGACAACTCCAAGGAATCTTCTAGTGGAAAAACTAGTTCCCAATCTCAGACGAGAGGAGAGAATATGAAACATTCTAAGAGTCATGACCTTGAAGAATTCAAGAAATCCAAACCACCCACCTTCGATGGATATATTAAGAAGGGGAAGAAGCATAAGTTTGGCTACTCGGCTTGAAGAAGTACTTAAGAGTCCATGACTACTCTAAAAACTTAAAGGCTTGGATAACCATTTTCAACATGAATGGGAAAGCTTCCATTTGGTGGGAGGACCTTAGGAATGTGAAAGGAATCCATGAGAAGGACTTGTCATGGAAACAATTTGAGAAATACTTCAAGAAGAAGTATCTGTCAGAAAAGCACTTTGATGGGGAGACCAAGGAGTCCTATCAACTCAAGCTGGGACAACTCACCATATATGAGTATATCAACAAATGTCTTGAGGTGATGAGGTATGTTCCCTACATAAAGGATGAAAAAGTAAAGATGCAACGATTTATTAGTGGATTACCTCAGTCCTATCGGGACAAAATTGAGTTTGATGAGCCAAAGACCTTAGAAGATACCATTCAAAAAGCAAGGTATTGCTATGAGCAATTCAAGAATAAGACAGAACCCCATGAAGACTGGAAGAAGAAAAACAATTCGGGATTCAAGAAGAATGGGTTTAAACCCTCGAGATTTAAGAACCATGGGAAGAGCTCTAGGATGAGCCTTCCTACCAGAAGTGTATATCAACAAAATTTTCCATCCCAAAGTGGAAATAAACTATTTCGAGCAGTTCCAAGTAAGATTGATAACATGAAGAGAGAACCCTTGAAATGTTGGAGTTATGGAGAGGAACATCTGCTGAGGGACTGTCCGCATAGGAAACATAGCAATGAGAAGGTCTACAATGGCTAAGAGGCTACCACAGTCAATGATGTGGCTAGGAGCATGCCACGAATTTATGTAGCCTTGGATAATAGACAAGTTGACCACCAAGCTTCAGTGGTGGAGATGGAAGGTATGATTTCCAACCATCATGTTTCCATTTTAATTGACCCTGGTTCTAATTTGAGTTATGTTGCCCCTCAAACTGTTGAGAAATGTAAATCGCAACAAGTTAAACATGTTAAATAATGGTTGGTACAACTAGCCACTGGAATCAAAAGAAAAGTAACAGAAGTCATACCAACATGCCAATTCATTATAAGTGGGTTGCCCACCCAAGTGAACCTAAACATACTTCCTTTATGATCTTATGACCTACTGATTAGCATGGACTGGTTAGCTGCCCACAAAACCAAGTTGGACTGTTACAGTAAAACTTTGGAGTGTGAAAATGAAGAAGGAAGAAGGGTAACCTTACAAGGGATTGAAAATCTTGTCTCAGTGAGATAAATATCAACCCTCCAAGTGAAGAAGTATTGCAGAAAGGGATGTCCCTTGTATGCAATACAAGTGTTGAACTCTATTAAGAACAACAAACCCAGCCTAGAGGACCGTCCCATATTAAGAGAATATAAAGATATATTCCCAGAAGAGGTGTCAATTCTACCTCCAAGAAGGGATATTGACTTTTCAATAGAGCTTGTACCAGGAGCGCTGCCAATGTCTAGAACACCCTATAGAATGAGTACACCAGAGCTAGTTGAGATCAAACTACAGCTGAAGGAGATGTGGGACAAAGGCTACACTTGGCCTAGTGTGTCTCCGTGGGGAGTGCCAACCTTGTTTGTGAAAAAGAAAGATGGCACACTTAGATTGTGCATATATTATAGGCAACTCAATAAGATGACCATCAAGAATAAGTATCCCTTGCCAAGGATAGATGTCTTGTTTGAACAATTAAGGGGTGCTACAATATTCTTCAATATTGACTTGAGGTCTGGATACCATTAGGTCCGAATTAAATATGAAGATATCGACAAGACAACCTTTAGGACAAGATATGGTCACTTTGAATTTGTGGTGGTGCCATTTGGGCTTACCAATGCACCAACCATTTTTATGTGCTTAATGAATAATGTATTTAGAAATTTCTTGGATAGGTTTGTGTTAGTTTTCATTGATGATATCCTAATTTATTCCAAGAATAGGGAAGAACATGAAGAACAACTCAAGCTAGTACTCCAAGTACTAAGAGAACATCAACTCTATGCTAAGCTTAGTAAGTGTGACTTTTTCCATAAACAAGTCCATTACTTAGGCCATGTTATTTATGAAGAAGGAGTGGCAGTTGATCCCGACGAGAATAAATCCATCATGGATTGGCCTACCCCAATGGATGTATATGATATCAGATCCTTTATGGGCCTAGCAGGATACTATAGGAGGTTCATAAAGGGATTCTCCAAGATTGGTTTCCCAATCACCTCCCTTCAGAAAAAGGGGGTTAAATTCATTTGGACATCTAAATGTGAATAAAGATTTCAAGAGCTAAAATACCTTCTAACCAATACACTTGTATTGAAGATTGTAGACCCAAACAAGGACTTCCTTATGTGTACAAATGCCTGCAAGGAAGGGCTCGAAGGAGTCCTTATGCAAGAAGGACATGTAATCTGCTACGAATCCAGAAAATTGAATGAGCATGAAGTCAATTATGTGACCCACGATATGGAATTGGTTGCCATAGTGCATGCTTTAAAAATGTGGAGGCATTACCTCTTAGGTAGAAGATTTGTACTTATGTCAGACCATAGTGGGTTGAGGTATTTGTTTGACCAACCGAAACTCAATGTGAGACAAGCTAGGTGGATGGCTCTCCTTAGTGAGTTTGATTTTGAAATGAAACATATCAAAGGAAAGGAGAATAGGGTGGTTGATGCCCTTAGTATAAGTATGAAAGTGCTTCTCTTGGCAGCTGTAAGCACCAGTAAATCAGACATCAAAGAGAGAGTCAAAAGTGCACAAGAAATAGATGCATTTTTCAAGATCGTGACATCATACCCAAGGCAAGAGCCCACAGGGCTGAAGTACGAAGGCTATCGGATTCTTAATGATGGCCTGCTGACTTACAAATGTAGATTGTATATTCCAAATTGTGACGACTTGAAGAGGTTCATAATGGATGAACTACACAAAAGACCATATATTGGTCATCCTAGTTATCAAAAAATGATCATGACCACTAGGAAACTATTTTATTGGCCCAGATTGAAAAAGGACATAGTTGATTACTTAGCTAAGTGTCTAGAATGTCAACAAGTCAAGGCAAAGCACTGGCACTCAACAGGGCTATTTCATCCCTACCAATTCCCGAATGGAAATGGGAAACCATCTCCATGGATTTCATCACAGGATTACCAAGATCAACCAGACAGAACGACGCCATCATGGTAGTTGTGGACAAACTGAGCAAGGATGCTCACTTCATACCCATCAAGTCAACTTGAAAGGCAATAGATATTGTCGACATTTCATGAAAGAGATATTTAGATTGCATGACATGCCTAAGGAAATTGTATTCGACAGAGATACAAAATTTACTTCAAACTTTTGGAAATCTTTGTTTGTTGGTTTTGAAACAAAATTGCTCTTTAGTACAACCTATCACCCTCAAATTGATGGGCAGACAGAGAGGGTAGACCAAGTATTAGAAGACATGTTGAGGATGCATGTAATGCATCAACCCAAGAAGTGGAAGTACTACCTACCACTGGTATAATTTGCCTACAACAATGGCTATCAACAGTCATTAAAAATGAGCCCTTTTGAAGCCCTCTATGGAAGACAATGCAACATTCCAATCAGTTGGAACAACCCGGTAGATAGAGTTACAATTGAACCAGATATGATAAAGGAAATGGAAAAACAAGTAATTCAGATCAGACAAAATCTAAAGATAGCCTAGGATAGACAAAAGAGCTACGCATACATGAAAAGGACTCCTAGAGAGTTCAAAGCAGGGGATCATATGTATCTCCGAGTTAGACCCAGGAAAAGCTCTTTGAGGATAGGAGCTTGTGCCAAGTTGGCACCTCGGTATTGTGGACCCTTTGAAGTTTTGGATAGATGGGAGCAATAGCCTATTGGCTAGCACTTCGTCCCATGGTGAAGGCACATAATGTTTTCCATGTTTATTTATTAAAGAAGTATGTACATGATTCTAATCATATCATTGACTGGTCTGTGATTCAGGTAGAACCCGAGGAAGAATTCCTGCCATAACCTCAATGCATAATAGACAGGAAGGAAACCCCACTTAGGAACATAACCATTACATAAGTGAAGGTGTAGTGGAAACACTTTGACCCAGATGAGGCTACATGGGAAATGGAGGATGCCATGAAACAAGCATATCCATTTTTGTTTACTTCTTTACATACATAGCACATCGACAGATAGAACATCGAGGACGTTGTTCCTTTAAGGGGGAGGGGATTATATTACCCATGTTTCCCCCAATTTGTAAATATAACTATAACTGGCCAAGAGACTATGGTGGGCTAAATATGTGTGAATGTTTGATTTGATGAACCTTTGTATAAATGGGTCAATGTATAATTTTTTTTGTTATTAATAGAAATTGGATATGTGTTGCACAAATGTTGAAAGGGGGGAGTTTGCCAAGATAGACCATGGATGCTATGAGAGAGATGTTGAGGGAAACCAATAATGGTTGAGATGACCCTCACTAAACCACTACCTACTGGGTGTAATTGCTCAACAATCCTCTGACCTAGGAATGAATTACCAGTTAGGCTGGTAGTTGGAAGACCCTCCTTAAGAGTTAATGAGGAGATGGGGCAGGGTACCCATCTGTAAGGCTTACAGGCCTGACCACGAGTTGGAGATTCAGACCCACGCAACCTTTTTGAGGAAGGAAAGAAAGGAAGTAATTCGAGGGTGGGGACATAGGCAGATTTGCAAGAAGCAGAGTAGAGGAAACAATCTCTAGAAGAGAAGAGCGCAAGTTTTCGACTCTAAAGTTGAGAGAAAAGCCGAGAAGCAAGCTCATTTTTTCGCTGTAAGAAGCCATGGACAGGATCTCGCTGCAAGTTGATAAACGAGGCCGACGAGCGACTGAGGAAGTGCTCATGCAAACCTCCTTGCTTGGTGTGGAGGAATCTGGTTGCCAAGATCCCGTGGGAGGAGGAGAGTAACCTTTGTTCCTGACTGTCGTGGAGCAGGGAGAAAGACTCTCTCTCAGAGCATCATGGTCTAGTTCGGAGGTGGCTAGCAGTAAATCTGATAGAAGTGGTTGTGCCTATGGTTGGGTGGAAACATGCACCCCCTTCAACAATCGCTTCACATTTTCCAGTTTTGATAAGTATTTTCATACTCTATGTAATATATTGGATGCGATGATTGGATGCCTGTGTTTATGGTTAAGTCTTGCAGTGTTTGAACAATTATTAGAAATGATCATTTTGCTTATGTAAACTGTTATTTTTACATGGTTTTCGATTTACCTTAGTTAGTCGATAGAGAGTGATGGGATAGGAATCCACATGAGAGTCGGGGTAGGATTAACTGAAACGTTTAAGTCCTGCCAACCTTTTGAGTTTACCTTAGCGAGAATGTCAAGTTCAACTCTGTGGGAGAAGGGCGTTCCTTCATACCCCCCACCCATGTGACCGAGGGCTCATACCCATGGCCTTAATCAAGTCTCAACTCGAAGCTGAGTGTGGTTCGAAATCCAAATATGATCCCACATGACCCAGGGTTGGAAACCCCTCGCTAAGCCCGAAAGGAGTGAAGCTACTTTGGCTTTGGGACTTCGAGGCTTATGATTCCACAACCCTCGAAAATAGTCGAAGGTCGGAGTCGCAAATTGATGAGGGCCACAGATCTGAGGATCCAGTGGAGATCTCTCTCAACCGTTAGATCAGACTTAGGAAGGGTAGCGTTAAGTACTTCGACGGAGTTCCACTTTGGGAGATTAGGAGTGGTCTAATGCCGAAACTCCCAAATGTCAGAGTCGCGAAGTTAATATAGACCGTTGAGAATAGAGGGACGCGTGTCCACAGATCAACGACTATCCAGAAGTTCGGGTATTGGGCAGTATCAATGTGAAGGTATAGGGACGTATAATGTCAAATGATGAACGCCAAATTTACAAATGTAGACCATCAATCCTCGGATTCTTCAAGATCCCTCTCAGCCGTCAATCTAAGGACTCCGTTGAGAACCCCTCTTAACTGCCTAACCAACCGAGAACGCATTGTGGAGCGACATGTGCCCCCCACTTGTTCCTTGTCAAAAGTCGCCGGTTGGACTAGAGCCGTTGGATGAGAGGCCACGTGGTAGGAGATCCTATAGTCCGGAGACTTGTTACTCTGGAGGAACTTGGCCAAGAGTTTTTCAGAGTGTGAAAACCTCTGAAGTCTCGAATGGCGAAGTGAATCTCAATCGTTGATAGGATGAGGACACGTGGCACTAGATTAGAGAGTCCAGAGACTTGGCTCTTTGGGGGAATTCACGATGTGAGGAGTTGGTAAGCTCTGAAGCCTGGAGTCGTGAAGTAACGAGAGTCGTGGATCTATGGATCCACGTGAACAGATCTCAACCATGAGATTTGAAAGAAATTAGAAGGATGTATGTCGGGGGCTGACGTGGCTCACCGACATCATCCAGGGTGACGTGGACCCGCAACTAAGATGCAACGTGTCACCGGGATATGGACGATTCACAAACCACTTATGCCTATTAGAGCATGACATGTGTCACCCCTGATGAGGACACGTGTCACCCCTGGCCCTGGTCATGTGTTACCCTTTGATTCGTCCCCGCCTGGCCAACGTGGTTGGTGACGCAACCGAGACTTTGGGAGTTCAGAAGATTTGGGGCGTAGTATAGTAGAGGGACGATCAACGTTAATCCTTGATCGCCGAACGCTGAAGACGTAGAACGTCGATCATCGATTGTCGAACGTCGAATGCCAAAAAAGGGACGTTCAACATAAAATGCCAATCGTCGAATGACCAAGGCCACGTGGAGATATTTCGGGACTTTAGGGAGTATGCGTGCAGTAATAAAAGGGGCATTCAACGCCGAACGCCGAAGACCCCAACTAATAACGCCCAAATAACTTCGAGAGGCCGTATCTTGTAAACTAAGGATCAGATTTTAGTCGGTAACAAGTCGTTAGAAAGCTACGGATGAGTAAAAGAGGATGAAGACCTCGAAGAGATGATTTGAGACGATTGGAATGAGCAAAAATTTAATACCTCATCCCTAGAAAGGGTATTTAGGGGTCGGGTGTGTTACAATTTTCTAAGAAAGAACTGTAACTTTTATTCAAAAGTGTCTCAAAATTACACGCTTTACGTGTCATGGGACATGATGAGTTTAAAAAACTTAGGTCTACCCAAACCAAAACAATTTAAAAAAAGATCTTTATCAATAACATCAAGTGGGGATGGCCTTTGTAGTTATAGTCATGGTTTGTCTTCTTCATATGTGGTTGAGGGGTAGTAGTTAAAAGAGTTGGAGTTGGGAGGTAGGTCGCACTCTCCTCACTTAGGTTCAAATCTCCAATGAGATGTGGCCCATTGTAATAAGGTTAGGAGGATAGATGCCTCTAGGAGTGGAGTAGAATCCCTTGTGAATGTATCTCTGAAAGGTAGATGCCCCTAGGAGTGGAGTGGAGTGAAATCCCTTGATTGATTGATTTTAATGACGTCCACGAGGCTGAACAGCCTAAGGGACCAAGAGAATAACAACCCTAACTCATCATCATACTCTTTTCAATGTCATATCTTCTGCTGTGAATCTTGACTAGAAGACTAGCAATCTGGTTGATCTTATTCCCATCAAATTTCTGGTGCATGTTGTCGACCTTTAAGTTGTTTTCATACTAACTGTGGATATCTTCGTAGGCTGCACATTCCATTACAAAGTGCCACTCCATCTCCACCACACCCTTATTGCAGAATATGCAAGTTCTCTCCTCCCATAATTCCTTAGGTACCTTCCACCTACCGGTCTCACATCTAAGGTGATGTGAACCCGTCCTGAGCTGTGCAACTAACAATCTTGCTTTTCCTTTAATAACTGCCCCTAAATATGTTTTCTCGCTATGATCACAATTTGGATTAAACTCCTTGATGTAGTATGCTTTTTCACGCCCAGTGTGATTGGTCCACATGGCAGTTCTAAATTTTTCATTCACGAACTTTTTTATTTCTTCCTTGGTGTTAGGACATTCATGCAACTTGATATTCCACTTACTCAACCACTTTTTATTTTGCTTCATCCAAGTTTTCTTCCTATGGTCTAACTCCTCCTCCATAGATAATTTGGGCCAGTGTTGGTTATCCATGTTTTCCACCTTCTTTAAATAGCTTATTAATTTTGTTATCGTTGTCGCCTCCAATGGAAAAGTACCTATTTCAGCTAAAATAATTTCATATGGGACTGTGGCTTTAACTTTGAGATTGCTAGTAATTAATTGCTTTTGAATTCTTTCTAGCTATTTCCATCTGTAAGTTGACATGCTGCTTCCCCATAATTCACAACCATAGAGAACAACCGGTGTAACCAACAAACCAAAGAGGTTTTTTTTGGTTTTCCAATCCCAAAGTTCTGCTTTTCTACACCTGTTTTGGAGTAAGTATAAGGCTCTCCACCTTCCCTGTATCCTTTTCGCCCTACGAGTCTCCCAACTGAGCTTATAGTGGAAGTCAATCCCAAGATATTTGTATTCTTTCACTATCTCCAATGGATTGACTTTGAAAAGAAAGGTGACTATTCTATTTAAAGAAAAGATAATGATTTTGATCTTGGTAATGTTTACTTGCATCCCTACACCCTGACAAAAGTGCTCTAAGGCCTTTAGATGTTTTCTTAATCCATGTGCTGTTTTTGAAATTAGAATAAGATCATTCGCGTATAAAAGTAGCTTCACCACATACCCTACTAGATGGACACCCTCTCCATCCATCCCGCTCAACCAAACCTCCAACTTATTAATGTATAAACCAAACAAAGTGGGAGATAGAAGACATCCCTATTTAACGCCAATATCGCTACCAAAACATTCAGACATTCCTTCACTTGTTTTGATTTTAGCTCTAACCTTCTCATAAAGTCTGTGAACTGCTGCTCTATATCCATTTGGGATACCCAACTCTTCCATTATGTTCCATAGTTTGTCTCTAGGCACTGTGTCGAAGGCTTTCTTAAAGTCCACAAAACAACAATAGGCTGTCTCACCTTGTTTGTCCTAGATTTTCTCTATCAAATGTCTAAGGGTGATACAATGATCAATGGTAGAATGCCTAGGTCTAAAATCCGCCTGCCCTTTTGCCCCTTTTCCTTCATCTTCTGCCCAACTGCTGATTCTTCGATCTATCATTCTCCCAAAAAGCTTGCCCATGGGGGGGTTGACCATAAGTGCGGTAATTAGAAGGGTTATTGATATCCCCATTCTTAAAGAGAGGAATGACCACACTGGTGGTTCATTCTCCCGAAAAGTCGTCCTGGATGACCCCATTGAAAATTCCTTTTATGTGAGGTGCAAGGAGCTCAACCCCCCACTTTAAAAATTCAGCTTGAACCCTGTCTACGTCCTCCGCTTTTCCGCTTGCTAACTTCTTTATTCCTTGCTTGATATCATCCACTGTGAATAGTTCCACTAATGTTTTCACTATGGAAGGAGTATCTTTCTCGTGTACCCACTCATAAAGGAGCCTCACATATTCTAAGCATTGGACATCTATAATATTATTTTCAGTGTACTTTCTCTTTTGTTGTAGTTCTCTCCAAAATCTTTTAGGGTTGTGTTTTCCAAGATATTAAGTCCTCTCTTCTTGCATTTACATACTTTTCTTTTTTTAAGTGTACTAACTTGTTTTCTTTCCCCAAATTTCTCTCTTTTAGAGATCTCTTAATTATACCATGGATTTGCCATTTGCCTTGCATTCTTCATCATACCATTGAATGTGTTTCCGAAGGATAAATGACCATAGGAGTGGAGTGAAATCCCTTGGGAATGTATTTCCGAAGGATAAATGCCCCTAGAAGTGGAGTGTGGAATCCCTCGTGAATGCGTGTATGTCTATAAAGGATTAAAAAAAATTTGAGTGTTTATACTAGCTGCTGGTGACAGTGAGCAGGAATAGAACCTCGCCGCAATTACTGATTCTCCTATATCTTAAATAAAACTCCTTTCTTCATATATGACTGCATTGGTTTGTAGTCCGATCATCAACCCAAGTACCCACCAATATGTTATTCAGAGCGGGACTAAAATGCAAGACCAGCAGCTGCTGAAACAAAAGTGGGCACGAAGAGCAGGTCCCTGTGCTCGCGGGTTCGGTTGACAGACAATACCACATGAAAGAAATACAAGTTTGATCGGAGGATTTTGGTAATAACAGCAAACAGCGGTGCCAGATTGTTGATGCTGTTTCCTCTGCTACATGGTTTACTCTGTTAGTCTCAAATAATTTTTCTTGCGAGAAAAGTGAAGCAGCGATGACAGAGAAGAGGTAAGAAACCCAGCTACAAATAGTCAAAGAAGATTGTTTTATTTGTTTTTAATTAAGGCCTTGCTCAGATTGTTGTGGGTTTGATTCTTCCACTCCAACATCTATTTACACATTCATTACTTATTCGTTTCGTCAAACCCTAAACCCCAAGCTTAAAGCTTTAGTGAGGGTGGGCTGAAGGGTTCAGTAACGTAATTAAGATTTAACAGGATTGGCAGTAGGCTCAGAATACCTGTGGTTTAGCAGGACTGATTATAGCTTTAAAGCATTTATGATTAGTGAGGGCATTATAGAACCCAATGCCTGTGGCTGTTGACGACTTAATGAAAACCCGGTGACTGGGGTTTCGACAACTCGTAGAAGTTACACCCAGGATTTTTTCCAGGCATTGTTGAAGCTCATGCTCAACTAACCAGTTCTTCATTGGAAATGAAACAATCTTAATTCCCTTAAGCTTATCTCATAACATTTTTCTAGCAAGTCATGGCTTCCCTTACACGTAGCCTGCGGAGAGGTTTATCACTCCGCAACACACATACACAGCGACTGGCTTGTTTTCCGGAGGAGTCAAATTCTACTAAATACAGTGCATTGGGAAATGGATTATTGGGCCATGGAACGGGTCCTGTTTGTCACTTGGCAAGACATATACATTTTTTTTCAGTGCCACAGTGTCGTAACCCAGTAATCAAGGAGGTATTTAATACAGTATCTACAAGGACATTGCCAAGGACAGCAACATTTGTCCCTGAATTTGGAGAAGGAAGACTATGCAAGGAAAGAATGCTGTCAAAGCAGCGAAAGGAGTCCAATCAAAGTCTAGGTTCTGGCATGTTGCCTATGACAAAAGGAAATTTGTTGAGTTCTATATATTGTTCGAGTTCACGTTGGTTCTCGACAATACCTCATGATCCTGGCACTGAACCTGAATCTGTGGATCCAGTCACAAAGGACATGCCTTTTATTCGGACAGATGCTTATGCTGCCATTGAAGTTGCTCTGGATGCTGTGGTGAAGATTTTCACTGTGGCAAGCAGCCCTAATTACTTTCTTCCCTGGCAAAATAAGCCTCAACGAGAAATAACAGGATCTGGTGAGTCTCAGTTCTCTATCTCTTGAACATGGATTTAATCAGAATGCCAAGTAGTTTAAGCTGCATCAGTGTCAATTAATATAGGTGGTGTTCTTATGCTCATGAAAGTTGAGTTCTTTCTTCTCCCCTTATGCTGCAGGATGATTTACTGGTTGCCATGCAGGTTTTGTCATTCATGGTCGGAGAATCTTGACAAATGCTCATGTCGTAGCAGATCACACTTTTGTACTTGTCCGTAAGCATGGTTCTCCAACTAAACACAGAGCAGAGGTCCTAGCTGTTGGACATGAATGTGACCTTGCCCTCCTCACTGTTGAAAGTGAGGAATTCTGGGAAGGAATGAATTTCCTTGAATTTGGAAACATTCCCTATCTCCAGGAGGCTGTAGCTGTTGTCGGTTATCCTCAAGGTATGCTATTTACTTATTATATTCATTGTGTGATCTCGTCAGTGTGCAACATACCTTTGCCAACTTTTGCACATTGCATAGGAAAGGACAATTATTGTCGGATTAGCTGCCCATAGACACCCATGTAAGAGCCTATATTTAAAAAGTCCAAGATTTTTGCACCTGCACTGACCCACATCAATTTAACCTGAGCTTGGCAGCTGGGAGCACTAGCCTCCATGTCAGGAAACAAGTTCTTCTTCACAAGATGTCCATAAGGACAGTGAATGCTTGCAGGAAACAAAGATTTATGCCGAGTAGCTGTATTAAGATTTGAATCTATGCAGTGATGATCACTTTTATTAGTAGTGATCTGGTTCAATTAGACCTCGGTTGTCTGCCTTCTTGTATACTGTGATGACAGAGAGCCCGATTATAGTGTGGGGATTTGAAGCCTCTTCTATTATAGACAAGCCTTGAGATCACCTTGCCTTATTTAAACATATAGAGGTTTTAGTTTTGTAGGTCGAAAATCCCTGTTGTTTGGCATATCTTAAATGTATTTCTAGGGTCTAGAAAGGCATCACTCAATATAGAAATACTCTGCTCTATTTCCTTTTTGTCAAGCACAGTCTTACTTTTTGAAATTTTATGGAAAGTAAATTTGAAGTGAATTTTTACGGTTTAGGAAGTGAAACATCATAGAGCCATACATGAGATTCAGCCCTTGTGTCTTATTCCTTTGGAGAAAAACTGGGGCTGAAGAAATGCATAACTGCTTTGCTGTGGCCTTTCTTTTCTAGTTTTTTTTCTTTTTTGCTTTTTTGAATCTGCATAGAAAAATTGGAAAACTTTACCTTGCCTCAAGGCTGAAGCATATGTGGGGTGAGTGGCAAAGTGTTAATCTGGAGTGGACAAGGTGCAGTTCAAGGACCGTGTAAAAACGATTTTCTTTTTACCAATTATGCCCTGGCTCATTGTAATGACCTCCATGTCCCATAAATTCGGTAGAGGATTGGGTGTAGGGTGGATTCAAGAGTTAATAAAAGAACTAAAGTAGCTTGTTCTCTCCCCTGCGGGCTAAAACTGTTGTCTGTATGATCCTAAGTTCTAACTACCGAGATTGTAGCAATCCTGAGGTATATGATTGCATATAAATGATGTCATTGTTGTTGATTCAAGAGTTAATAAGATAACTAAAATAGCTTGCTCTTTCTCCTGCAGGCTAAAACTGTTTTCTGTATGATCCAAAGTTTTAATTACTGAGATTGTGGCAATCCTGAGGTATATGAATGCATATAAATGATGTCATTGTTGTTGATTTAAGAGTGAACAAAATAACTAAAATAGCTTGCTCTCTCTCCCGTGGGCTAAAACTGTTGTCTGTATGATCCAAAGTTTTTATTACTCAGATCATAGCAATCCTGAGGTATATGAACCGGTGTTACCAACATCTCGATAATATCTCGATGTTGGCGATATTATCTTCAAAATCAGGGTTGGCGATATTTATCGATATTTTCATGCTTACAACATTGTTTTTCATTCTTACGACATTTTCTGATATTTTCCCCAATGTTGCTGATATTTTCGTTTTCAGACCCTCGGCGATATTTTGCCGATGCCGATGTTTGCAACACTGATATGAATGCATATAAATGATGTTCTTGTCTGTACCTTCTAGCCATCAATCCTGTGAATATGTTGATATCAAACAATGACTTTTAAACCTCCAACTAATTGGGTAGATCCTGTAAGGGATTAATTGTAACACTCACAAAGTTGGACTTGGGATTGACTTGGCAAAGCTGAAGAGTGAGATTATGACTCAAACCTAGGAAAAAATTGGCATAAATATGAAAAAAAGAACTCTCAAAATAATCAAAATTTCATTAGAATAAAGTTGAGATTTTGGATCTGATTCTGTGAGCTTTCATATACTCAATGTTCTTGGAAAACTCACCGAGTGATGGTCAGTTTTACTGGGTTTTAACTTGGTAAATAAACAAAATATTTGTCCATTAATGGTGTACAAAACAGCTTACCTCCTGATGCATTTCTGGGAGTCTTGTTTCATGCTAGAACAATAAAATTTGTGACAGGGGCCCTATCTTTAGTAGTCCTTTGCTCTTTTCATATTGTTTGGAGTATCTTTAGTAGTCCTTTGCTCTTTTCATATTGTTTGGAGACCATGTAATTTGTTATTTATTTTCTAAGGATAATTTTTTAAGCAAGAATGTTCATTTCATGCTCTTGTTCAACTCCATTTGGATGACAGATTTTACATTGTAGATAAGAAAATGATTGAGTAGTTGAGAAACGGACCATATATGAGAGTGTCTCTATTATCCATTGATTAAAAGCACATATGCATAATAAGAAGAAAGAATTACAGTCACACATGACTAGATAAAACATTGATGTTAAATTAAAGACATGGGAATGACTTTTTTAGTGCCTAGAAATTAAAGTTTATGAACAATTAAAAACCTGATTTATTTTTGAAGCCACTTGAATACATGACAATTGATGATCTGTAAACTGCTGTGGATATTCCATTGAAACAGATTGTCACAACAGGTCTTGTATTATGCTCGAATCTTTTATTATGCAGGTTTATTTTCCTTAGATCTCAGATTTATTATCACTAGCATATTGCTCAAATTTATGAAAATAACTAAAATACGAAAATGAAAGAACAAGCAAATGAACACACCATCCACATATTTGAATGCAAGATGTATTCTGGGAAACCCAATACGGGAGAAAACCCAACTAGAAGGTGAGGCCTATTCTCTGCTCTATTTGCTTCAACTATGAAATGCAAGTACAGAGAAAGGGGGCACTCACTATGGAGTTGCCTTTGACATTGTGGCCTGAATGGCTGCTATAGAATCTTTTTCCTCCTCTGTTATGCTCTCAAATCCCACTCCTAGATGCTCTATTCAACTATGGAACACGCACAATGCTAAAGAATGGAAACCTTTCTCCTCCTAGCGGTTCAATATTTAACATAGCTTGATGGGCGTCTAAGTTAGGGTTTTTGCATGTCTCAACTCTCAATTAGTGTTAGGTTTTGGACATTCTATAATATTCGTGAAAGGTCACATGTGGCTAGCCCCCCATATGTGTCAGTAATGGGGGTTGATGAGGCATCCACTCGGTACCATGGTGGTCAACAAGGTAGGTCAACTTGTGGGAGGCATAACTTTCGCATATGGGCTCCAATTGAGGTGATTTTTGCACCGTTGGAAAGGTCTCGGTGTGTAGAACAACATCAAGGGGCTGGGAACTATATTTGCAAAGTTTTGACCCCTAAAAAATGCCTTTTGATGCCTCAAAATGGATCTGGAAGGTTTTGGACCCCAAATCTCCAAATTGGGACCTTCCACTAAAACGGGCCCTGCAAGCCAATTCATCCAATTTTTCCACCCATAAAGTACCAAGATAGATGACAAATTATATAATGATCCATTCTAGATCAATTGAGCTCGCCCAATGGTTGCTAGCTCAATCGACTTGAACAAATTGTTTCAAGGTGGAGTTTTCCATGGTGTCTCTGGTTTTAGTCTAGTTGAGTTCTATTGGGTTACTAGAAACTATTGTCGTTGGTGGTTGAGCTGCTCTCCATCAGGATATTCCAGGGAAGAGGGGGGATCTTGGAGATTTTCCTTTGAAAAAAATATGACAGTTGAGCTAGGGTATTTAGTTATTCGTTTCTCTAAGTTATTGCCGCTAATCAACTAAGAAAACGACAATAATTGAAAAAACCTATAAGCGTAGAATGCCATTATTTATCTGTAGTTAGTGATTCTCCTATATTTATTTGAACTAGTAGAGGCCTTGGCATAGTTTGAGGTGATATGAAAACAAACATATCAATACAAAATAACCTCTTCTAGTGTTACTTAAATTGTTGTTTGACATATACACAATTTGCTTACCAATTGAGAATTATGAACTTGTTACAACCCATAGCTTAACTTTTGATGATTGAAGTAAAGGATTACTAAATCATGGGGCATATAATCCAAATTGGATTTGGAACATAACTTAGATAAAATATAAAATTTGCAATTAGAGTAAATACAAATATAAAGAATACTAATTGTAGAGTATCAGATCAAGTCTTTGCTTGTAATCATCTATTTCAAGAATCTTTCTAACTCCAAACCTAACATAATTATGAATGACACCTCGTGTATTTTTATATCTTTATTCCAGTGTTTTAAAAACCGGTAAACCGAAACCGAAACCGGCCGGTTTGACCGGTTAGATAGCAGACCGGGTCGAACTGGTTGAAAAACCGAACCGGTCGACCGGTTTAAGACGGAACCGGCCGGTTTGGTACCGAATCGGCCGGTTCGGTACCAAACCGGCCGGTTTCGTCTTAAACCGGCCGGTTCGGTTCGGTTTTCCCTAAACACGCCCGTGGATGCCAAAAAAGTATTTTTTTTGGTTTTTCTTAAAATTTTAACCCTCCTAAACCCTAACAGATTTTTATAAAAGCATAACAGCCCCCTCTAAGAGCCTCACACTTCTCTCATTCATCATTTGGGAGCATTTGGAAGCATTTTGGAGGTTTTGGGTTTTGGAGCAGCATTGATTTTTGAGGAGCAGCCTTGAGGAGCTTATTGGGCAAGTGTTTTGGATAGTTTGTGGTGGATTTGGCATCTCAACTAGGAGGCTAT
>ML777429.1:1046414-1093024 GCA_009831015.1 Picea engelmannii | reverse complement strand
TTTGGATATTTTGTCTCTAATTGTCTCTAATGCTTTGGAAACATGATTTAAAATCTTAAAAATATATTTTTTCGTTAAAATTTAAATATTTTATGTATTTTTAAAAAAAACCGGTTCATTGAAACCGGTTTGACCGGTTTATTGAAACCGGTTTGACCGGTTTATTACCGGTTCCGGTACCGGTTTCGGTTTTTAAAACATTGCTTTATTCACTCCTAAAAGATTATAGATTAACATATTTTTTATGTTATTGGATCCTTGCCTCTCATAGTTATAAGATAATAGATTTGGCCAAGTCTACCTGAACTTGTAGAGTTTGAATGGCCCACTAGCATATCAAGTTGGATTGACCCATTCTGTCGAGTCTCCGAAAAAATGGTTAAACCTAGGTTGACTCGGTCAAAATCTCCCTTGCTGGCAATTATTTGTTGAGTCAACTCAAATTCGGTCCAAACTTGCTTTATCTCATGTGAATCAACTTGCCAAGTCATGTGAGTCAGCTCGACATTGCGTCTAGAAAGGTAAATTTGGGGTCGCTTTGCTCTTTTTTACTCATTTTTGCTTTAGAGTGGTGATGGTTTCTTAGCCATAGTTTACAATAACAACATCCGAATCATTCTCGATGATTGAAATTTGATTGTATTTGGTATTGGTTATGTTTTTTCAATTGGTTTTTAACATTCTATTCCATGCATTTGCATTATATTAAATGTAATCTTTCATGTATAATGTAACATTACGTTTATTTTTTCTTGAAAATCAATAATTTTGTACTTTTCATGGTGTCTTTGCTAAGTCTACTCCTGAGTTTTTTGCCAAAATGAGTCATGTCTAGAGTTGAATTTAGGACGTATGTTCCCCCTCCTCCCATGACATGTATCAGATCTAGATCCTCGAATACATCTTTGATGCTTCATGGATTTGTACTCAGAAGGGATACAACATAGATTTTTATGGGATTCGTATGGATTTTGTTCCAAATATGTCTGGGATAGATGCTCATTATTTTATTAAAATAATGTGAGCACATGTCACTTTATTTTAATACACATCATGAGTATAGAGCATTATAGCAATGTGCAGCACACAATCTAACACACAATCTAACCCACATTGTTGATGCAAAGTGGCAACTCAATGCTAAGACTAGGGAATGCGATTGTAATGCCTAGTGTGATTCTAGTTATCATTGATGGATGATGGATGCCAATCTTCACGTTGCCTCTTCTTATATATCAAGAAAATCATCCTTTTTGCTAGTTTTCCCCAACAGATTCCTTTCTCCTTTATGTGTGTATATTTTAAGCTGTGGTTCCTCTGAGAAAAAATGAGCAAAGGAGTAACTAAATTTCATCATGTTTTTTGTCCTTTCCCCACAACCATGTGGGGATTTGCATGGCTCCTACTAGTGAAACTATAGTGGAGAGGGAAATTGTCAATTTTCTGTTTTCCCCATTTTCTTTCTTTTGTTTCATTTTTATTTTCTTTTGCCTTTATTTCTTCCATTATACGTTTTACCAATCAATTTTGGTCATATGCATATGTGCTCATAAAACTAAACTTCCCTTTTTATTATAACATATTCTTTTATTTCTGCCATTATTTGTTTTAACACTCAACTTTGGTCATACGCATATATGCTCATAAAATTAAGCTCCCCTTTTTATTAAACATATATTCCCATGATTCTTAGTTTCACCTTTTTATTATTTTATTACCCATATTTTTAGGATAGGAATTTCAATTGTTTATGAAGGTAGGCTATTTCTACTCCATGCTCATATGCTAGTTTTTAAGGTTCCTTTTTAAACCCTCTTTTTATTTCTAAGGTGGCATGGCCATAAAAATGATGTTCAAGTCTATTTATTTTATGCCCTGTGTTTTTGGTTAACCTTTTTCCAATGTACTGAGTTAAAGAGGGTAAGTCACGACAACACACAATCATGGTAGTAAAGGGATTCACAAACAAAAATAAATTAGAATTTAAAATGATAGGCTCACAGGTAGATGTGATACTAAGGTGCAAGATATTAAAAATTGTCTTGTTACATGATCACAATGTAGTGGGTTTCCCCTGGGAAGAAAGCTCACGACATGCTTTGCACAAACATGGTGCTCGGTGGTTGTTATAGGTGTAACTATGCAGCAAAGTGAACATACATAAAAATGTCAGTACATAATGTTAGGAGTAAAAAACATATTACATAAAACATAAAAAAAAATGCCACCTAAGCTATCTATCTACTTGACACAACTAAAATGAAATGAAAATAACAAATTTGGCAACCTTTTGTTTGCTAAAGTGGCATTATAGCATATGCTATTACAAAAGTAACTTCCTTCAAGTTGGTTGGTGCAACAATTTCTAGAAGATTTTGAAAAATGTACTAGACCCCTGTGATTTGCTATAGCAATAAGATGATTACATCATGATTGAATAAGTATCCATGAAGGATAAGAATAATAATTATGGTTTTTCAATATGTGAGAGAAGTGAGAAGAATATAATGTGGCTATAAATAATAAATATCCACGCCTCTTCCTATAGTCACGACTATTAGATGAAACTTCTAATACTTAATTCCTAATTATTATTTATCGTATGACTCTTACTATATAACAAGTTTCCTCGTTTTCATTAGTTTGATCTTGAAGCAAAACTTGAATAATCTTCCCAAGGCAAGCAAACTATCATATTCATCAGGGGGATTACACGAGTCTTTATACTTGGTGTAGTGTGACAGCTAGAGTGAGGCACAACACTACGACAAGGAGGAAGGAGGGAGTCCTTTTTGGGGTAAAACCGAGAAATCCTAGGAGGGGAAGAGAGGAAGAGGAAGATAATAGATAGAAAGAAGGCCACTAGGTTGATTAGGGTTAACTAGGTTATCTAGAGATGTGGATTAACTAGAGTAATTTAATTAGGGTTTTAACGACAAATAGGAAAGAACAACAAATTAACAAAGGACAACAAACTAATTAGGGTTAATTTACTTGTTTCTTTTGGTCGAGCTAATTAACCTAATTGTTGAACATAAAAGAGTGGGGAAAATGAAGGAACGAACTTGGAAAAATGCTGCTATATGTGTTTACGCTACTTAGGTTGAAGGTGGCTGATGTGATAGAGCTCTAAGAGAGCATTACTCCATTGAATAGACCTGTGCATGCTACTACACCTTGCAAAATGGACTTGATCTCGACCTCCAATACAATGCAATATAACACTCTAGATCTACCATGTAAAACAATAAAACATTGAAGTGCTAGATGGTGACCCAACATGCCCTCATAAAGTTGATACCTCCTTTATCCTAGCTATGTTGAAACCTCCCTTGGGGTAGAAGCGCTGATTGCCCAAGTTGTGAGAGGGGACAAAGCCAATGGATACACCCCAGGACAAGACAAGAATGTTCAAAGAAGAAACCAAACCAGAAGCAAGAGATACTTGTAGAGGGGTTAGAGATGATAGGTCCAAGTAGCCTATAAGAGTGTGGAGAAGGAGCTAGATCAAGAGTTGGTGCTAATGTGGAAGTGTTCCTATGAGATTTATTAAAGAGGGATTAAAGAGAGAATTCAAGAGTGTTTACAAAGAGGAGGGGAGTGATATAAATATGTTAGGAAATGACTTCAAGGTGTAATGTACCGTGGGTTTTGATCAAGAACCGTGGGTTTGAGCCCTATATTGCAAGTGATCCCTCCAAAAAGAACACGTTGTTTTGTCAGCTGTGATTGGTATATGGCTTAAGAAAACCATAGTTCACTTAGCACTAAGAAATCAGGACAGGGCAAGGAAAGTTTGATCTAGTGGATCCCTTGTTAAGCGTGCCCAAATGGTTTTGGGTTGCTGAGGTCCTAAAATGAAGTAGTGCAACAAATTGTGTGTCGGATTAGGGGCATGGAGCCCAAGATAGATCCCAACCAGTTGGGGAGTGTCCTCAATGGGTGTCCCAAAGTGTCCAATAGAGTCAAACCAATGACCAAAGGCCCGAGACAAGAGAGGAGGTGATACGGGACCCTACCTAAACACTAGATATCCCTAGGAGGTCACACATCTAGGCTAAGGTAGGGTGACTCAAGGGAGAGTGGTCTAACACGAAAGAGCCTTTGTGTGAAGAACGAGAGGTATCGATGTTATCAGTGGGCGGGTCATGCATGTCGAAGGCACCAAAGTAGGTCACACCATGATACCTCCAAATGGGTAGGTGTCTGTGAGTACAAATGTGTGAAATCCATATGCTACATGTGGAATATCTTAAATAGTAAGAATTGACATTCTTTGGTGATTAGGAGAATGCAGTACATATGCAACATGTAATGTACCCGATTCTATTAATTAGAAGGTTGCGTCCTTACGTTTTAGAAAATGTAGAAACAAACCTTCTAAATTGTTACAAGAAAATCTCCCTTCATCATTCTCTTGGGGCAAATATAAATAAAAATTTCCATCAAGGAATTCCATATTTTTTTAATTTCCACTAAACAATAGTGTCCTTTGTGACTTTTCAAACGGTGCCTTGTGACATGTTAAATAGTGCTTTTGTTCATACTACAAGGTACATCACAAGTGGTATATAATAACAAGTACAAACATTGCTGGCTTGTGGCCAATTTCTTTTTCTGGTGGCAACAAAACTTTTGGGTCAGTGGCCCTCCTTTAAAGCTGTTGAGTTTTGTACCTTGGGAGGTGTTCCCCATGTGTTTCTGCTCTCTTAGACACATGTGGGATGTACTATACACTTTGTGCCTTGTACTTTATGTCTAATTTCACTTTGACTTGGGAGTTTTAAGTCAAAAGTGAAATTTTGTCATTTATGCCTAAAATGACTACTAATTCACTTTGTGGGTGAATTAGAGACATAAAGTGAACTTAGGGAATTTAACCCAAAGTGGGTTATTGAGTGAGATTATTTTTGAGTGATCTCAACCTTTGATTAGATGGGAGATGGGATGTTCTCAGCCATCGATTTCTTAGGTTTCCTTATGGAGGTTCAAGAGGGGCGCAAAGGGTGAAGGAGAGCTCATAACTTCATTTGCTCACTTGGAGAGGAAGAGAGGGAGCTTTGCTATGAGGTTTGTTGCATGAGGTAGCTTGAGCTTGGGTGCATGCTTTCATGGAGGGAGGCATTCAACTTATGGCTTAGTGTATTTACTGAGGAGCATACATTACTGTGGAGGGCGCACTTGTTGAGTAGGGTGCATCAGTAGTGGGGAGGACTTCTACCCGTCAGATTGCATTGGGATCAGTTGCAGAGGGAGGCCACACAACATAGCTTCATTCCTGTGGAGGGGTTTTCTATTCTGAGCTCACAACTTGCATCTGGAGCAGATTCAGTGGTTTTGAGAGCTTGTATGGGGGGCGCACCTGGTTCTTTTGGACTTGTATTTCAGCTTGGATCAAGCTGCTATTGTATCGGGTTCATTTATATTTTGTACTTGCTGTATTCCACCATCGACTTTCCTCATATATAGCCATATATCCCAAATTGGTTTTCCCCGGGGGGTTTTATCCAGGGTCATGTTGACCAAAAATACTTGTGTACAAAATGATGTGTGTTAGTCTTTTAGATCTGCTTATTTTCAGCTGTAAAGATCACTAGGTGTGTTGTATTTATTTTAGTATGCATGTGCTAACCTCTGGTTACTAAAACTACATGCTAGAGCACCTAAAATTGCAAGTACAACCGTAACAAATCAACAAGAAGTTCATGGACTGTTGGCTGTCCTAAAACATCAACAAAACCTTTTCATAACAGTTGAAACTTAGAGCCAATCTGTGGTCAAAGACAGACCCAATTGGCAACTGATAGGACCTGGAAAATCTTCATGGTATTAGAGCCAGGTTGCAACCCTTTGACAAAGTATTTTTGTCACTAGGACAAGATTGTCACTAGCTAAAGAAAAAGAAGGAAAATGCAATCTATTTAAAATAAATAGTCTTTATATGAAATGCCGAATCGAATGAGTTGTCATGAGTTAATGCGAAATCAACACACAAATAAATAAATAAATACAAATAAAAAATATATAAAGTCGTTGCCACACATATTGAGTTGTCTTGAGTTAGTGCATAATCAATGCACGAATAAATAAATAAATATAAATAAAATATACTCTTTGGAAAATTGTGACCACCAAGTTGAGTGAGCCATCTCCATCTCTAGCTTGCTTGCAATCGTCCCGTGTCTCTAGTGTGACTGTGTGGTGTTCCTTGTTAGCTGAAACAAAATATTCAGAACAAAATAGACGGAATATAGCTATGGAAAGCAAATAAATAGAACAAGACATAAGGAAATATAGTTGTGGGAAGCAAATAAATAGAACAAGACAAAAGGAAATATAGTTGCGGAAAGAAAATAAACAACACCAAAATTGAGAAATAACAACAATAAACAAACACTTATCGATGTTTAGAGCTGGATCCAATGTTCATTTGCCTCTTTGAGGGGGCAACCTTTGACATGAGTAGAGCTCCAAATACAATAATATTCACTTGAGAACCGACTACATACCTTCTACTACAATATGTAGTTTCTAATTGACCAAAACCCTAACCACCTAGTGGACCTCCTTCAATGAGACCTCAACCACTAACTAGTGGAATTTCTTTAATGAGGCCACTTACATTTATTGATTTCAAACTCTACTACTTGTTGGGGCCTTATTTAATAGAGATGGCCTTGAATACATTAAGTAACAATCTATTCTACTAACTAGGGGAGTTAGGGTGGGATCCTAACATGCCCTCCCCTTTACAAAGAAACCTTTTCCTCAAGGCTGGAGATGAGGAAATTGGCGGAGAATCTCTACTAGTTCCCATATAGCATCTTCAGGTTGTGTATTCTTCCATTGGATCAAAACTTCCTAGATAGTGCGCTAGGGAAGACGACGCTCACGTTTGTCCAAAATGGCCTTAGGTTGCAACCAAATGGAATCCTCCTCATTCAATTTTTGAAGGTTGGTTTGAACTCTGCAATTGGATCCAAACACTTTCTTCAGGCAAGTAACATGAAAAACTGTGTGGAGTTTAGAATGGCTGGATAGAGCGAATTTATAAGCCATTGGACCTATACGTTTTAGTATAGTATAGGGTCCATAAAACTTAGGAGCTAACTTTTGGTGGCGCATCCTTGAGTGAGGTTTGCTTATAGGGTTGGAGATGTGAGAACACCAGACCCCTTTCGTCAAAATGGCGTTCGAAGTAATGCTGATCATCTTGTTGCTTCATGTGATTTTGAGCTAAGACCAAATTATCTATGAGGGTACAAAGAACGTCAGCACGTGCTGTTAGGGTGTTGTCCACCTCCTGAACCTTAGAGAGGTTTGGCAAGTATGGGATCATTGACGAGGCTTATTTTGATAACACCATGATAGGTAGTATTGGACCACCATTTGGCTAGGGGTAACCACTGAACCCATTGGGCTTGCCATTCTGAAGCAAAACAACGTAAATAAACTTCCAAACATTTGTTGACTGCTTCCATTTGGCCATTGGTTTGGGAGTGATATGCGGTGCCGAGATTTAATTGGGTACCTCGAAGCCAAAACAACTCCTGCCAGAAATTGTTGGTGAAGGTGGGGGATTACGATTAGTCACAATAGATTTAGGTATGCCATGCCGTTTAAAAATATTGTCCATGAAGACCTATGCTGTTGTGGAGGCCTTGAAGGGGTGTTGTAAAGCACATAATTGAGCATATTTGGAAAGGCGATCAACAAATACCATTATCACGGCTTTGTTGCCTGATTTTGGTAACCCCTCAATGAAATCCATGGAAATCTCATGCCACACAGTTGTAGGAATGTGCAAGGGTTGTAGGGCTCCTGGAGGCTTTATTTTTTCCCCTTTGTGCCATTGGTAGGTATGACATTCAACCACAAAAGGTGTAGATGTCCTTCTTCACGCCTTCCCAAAGAATGAACGCTTAATCCTATCATTTGTTTTCTGAAACCTCGAAAACTCCATGTGGGAGAGGAGTGTAGTTTAGTGTAGCCAGTGGATCATGTGCATGATCTTGGCATCCTTTGACCTTTCTTGACATACATCTTGTAGCTAATCATGCACTATGAAAGATAAGGCAAATATGGACCCTTATCATAGTTCCCAGAGAGAACATTAGCCACCACATTTTCCTTGCCCTTTTTGTATAATCTCATAGTCATAGCCTAACATTTTGGTGACCCACTTTTGTTGCTCCGGGGAGGACAACCTTTGTTCTAGGAAATATTTCATGCTATGATGGTTTTTTTTAATATGGAAATGATGCCCCATCAAGTAAGGATGCCAATCAACTGCATGAAGAATAACCAACATTTCCTTCTCATTGGTGGATTTGCTTAAGTTTCTATCACATAATTGCTTACCAGTGAAGGCGAGCAAGTGTCCCTCTTGCATTAACACAACAATAATTCTTTTGCCCAAGGCATCACATTCTAAAGCAAAACTCTTATTGAAGTCAGATAGGGTGAGGACTGGTGTGGTACACCTAGCATCTTTTAAAGCTTGAAAAGCCTTTTCAATCTCCTCATTCGAACTCAAGGCATTCTTTTTGAGCAAGGTGCTGAGAGGAGCAACAATTTTACCATAGTCTTGTACAAACTTTTGTTAGCAATCTTTGAGGCCAAGAAAACCACACAAACTTTTAAGGGTCTTGGGACGAGGCCAATCTTTCAGTGCCTTAATTTTCTTTGACATAGATGCACACCTTTGCCACTAACAATGTGTCCCAAATATTCAACTTTTGAAGCACCAAAAACACATTTAGAACACTTGAGGAATCACTGGTGTCGAGGGAGGAGTTGTAAGTCCTGATCCATATGTGCTACCCAAGTTTTGTTGTAGACCAAGATGTCATCAAAGAAGACTAGGACAAAACGACGTATGTGGTTCATAAGGCTTTGAAAGGTGGGAGGTGCATTGCAAAGACCAAAGGGCATTACCAAAAACTTGTAACGACCATCATGAGTGCGAAAAGTAGTTTTGGGAATATCAGCTTTATACATATTTGGTGATAACTAGAGTAAAGATCAAGTTTGGTGAAGAATTGTGCTCCATGTAGCTCATTTATGAGATCATGAATGACTGGAATGGGGAATTTATCTTTAACTGTCAAGTTGTTAAGGGCGCGGAAATCAGGACACGTGTAACAAGTGCCTTTTTTAAGGATCATGAAAACTAGAGAAGAGTAGGGGCTGGTACTAGGATGAGTGATATCAACAACTAATATCTCTCATACGATCTTTCCAATTTCATTCTTTTGGGCAAAAGGACGATATGGCCGCACATTTGGTGGTAGGCTACTTGGAAGTAGTGGAACCTCCATGTGAGGGGGGGTAATCCTTGGGGATGTTCAAAGACTTTCTGGTGTTTGTCCAATACTAAGTGCAAATCTCGGTCAACTGGATTAGAAGTATCCTCAAAGGCTTGAAGAGCATGGAATTGGGAAATGATGCTAGAATATCCCTTTTTAATAAGCTTTTCCATACGACGGGAGTTGATGATTTCTGGAAAGCCTACTTTGAGACCTTTGAGCATGTAGGAATTGCTATCCTTCTAAAAACTCGTGTATTATTCTAGGAAGTTCATGGTGATGAGGCCTAATGTTCGTAGCCATTTAGTGCCTAAAACAATATAACATCCACCCATTTCAATGGCAAACATGTGAATTTTCAGGGAATACTCACCCATTTGAAGTTTCACATTTTCACACTAGCCACCACATTTCATATATCCCCTATCAACAATCATAATCTGGAAGTTGTTAACAAAATGGATATAACAATGTGTTTCTTGGGTAACATAGTGATGAAATGAAATGATGGGTGCTGCCATTGTTGATTAAGACAATGACCTTCCATTGCTTGATATAACCGACCAACTTTAATGTTCAAGGAAAATAAATACCAGTCCAAGCATGAAGCGAGATTTGGGGTTCTTCATTTGGTTGGTCAAGAAGAGGATCTTCCTCGGTGACGGGAGTGACTTCCTCTTGAGTCTTGCCATCAACTTCCTCATCTGAAATGTCCTCAAAATTGGCTGTAAATAATTTCTGCTCCTTATATTTATGCCCTTCAGAATATTTTTCATCATAGTTGTAGTAGAGACCCTTGAGTTGACGTTCCACCATTTCAACTTGTATCAACTTGTGGAACTTGAGGGGTGGGGTAGGTTGTTGAGGAGCTACCATATTTGGGTGGGGACGTGGAGCAAAGTTGGCCATTTAGACTGAGCATAAGATATAACTTGGGCATGACATGCACGCTGAGTGGCCTCCAACCAAGTAGCAGGGTGGTTCATCTCTATGTGGGCTTTGATTTCTTCCTTAAGGCCATTGGTAAAGCATTTCCTAAAAAATTCATCAGTTAAATCTTCTGTACTAATAGCCAAACATTCAAAAGCATCAATATAGTCTTCTGTGGTGCTTGTTTGGCACATCTTGGTAAGGTGGCCCCAAAAAATTGTATCTTTGATAAAGTGACCAAACAGGGCTTTCACAAACGACATCCATGTAGTGACCTATGGAGATGCGTTCTTATGCCATTGCCACCATTGCCAACGTTTCCTATCTAGATAGATGACCCCAATTTTTAGTTTCATTAGTTCATCTGCTATGGCATGAAGGGAAAAGTAGTGCTCCATTTGGTTTGCCCAACTGGTGGGAGCTGACCCATCAAACTTATTCAGATTAACTTTAGGGAGGCTAGGCATCAGATTGTGGGAATGGTCAGAAAATAAGAAGTGATTAGTGGGAACTTCGTCATCCTCAAGGTGCTTACCCTTATGGGAGCCTTCACCAAAGACAATGTCACCCTTCTCAGGCTTACCCTTCAGCTTCGCAATTTGATCAAAAGAAAGGCCGACTTGTGTAGTGAGGGAAGACATATTGGTTTCCATTTTGCTAACTCACTGGGCAAAGAGACTCAACTGTTTTTTGTACTTACTTCATGGCTAACATGCTGTGGGTGCTTGTCATGGGACCACTGGGTTCATTGAAGAGGTTATCCAAGAACTAGCCAAACACGATCAATGACTCTAGAGGAATCTGTGGAGAGGGGTTAGAAGTGATGGTTTGAGAGGGTCCACACAAGAAAATGTTTTTCATTTTTTAATTTAATTTTTATTTTTATGATAAGTTGGGGGGAGTATTGCTCCCTGCTGAGTATTACTATATAGATGAAGTTCCCAAATTCCCGATATTGCAAATTGTGTAGGAATTACGCTTTTTGTGTTGCAGAAGCTAGGTTTGTAGCAAGAGGTTAGGGTTTGTAGGGTCGTAAGGATAGAGGAGTGTCAAGTGCTATAGCTCTCTCATATACCAGAGGGTTTCACAACACCAACTAAGGAGGATAGACCATACCCTTAGCTGTACTACTCGATTCCCTGGTATGAAGAGTGATCTTGAGTGCTGTTCTTGGTGTACTATAGCAATGAGATGATCGACAAAATTATGTAACGCTGGTTTTAAGTGCGCCTAGGGGGCTTTTGATAGACCTAGAGGTATGTGGAAGACAATTCTGTATATAGGTGCTATTTGATGCGGTACTACTTGAAGGGATACCAATAGAAATTACAAGGGTGACGCCTCTTGTATTTTTTGTGTGTATTCTTCCCCAACCATAGGTTTACTCGTTGAACGACAAATCTCTGTGTTATTTAAAGGCGCCGGAACACATCTCTAGCCTTTTTTTTTCCAAAATTGGAGCGTATGTAGGCATAGGAAAGTGCTTTGATACAACTTGTGGTATTCCTTGTTAACTGAAACATAATATTTAGAGCAAAGTAGACGAAATATAGCCGTGTAAAGCAAATAACAAAGCAAGACATAAGGAAATATAGTTGCAGAAAGCACATAAACATAACCAAAATTGAGAAATAACAACAATGAACAAACCTTTATTGATATTCAGAACTGGGTGCAATGTTTGCTTGCCTCTTCAAGGGGGCAACCTCCAACATTAGTAGAGCTCCAAATACAATAATATTCACTTGACAACCAACTACATACCTTTAACTACAATATATGGTTTTTAATTGACCAAAACCCTAACCACCTAGTGGACCTCCATTAATGAGGTCTCAACTAGTAACTAGTGGACCTTCTTTAATGAGGCCATTTACATTTATTGATTTCACACTCTATTACCTCGTGGGGTCTTATTTAATAGAGATGGCCTCCAATATATTAAGTAACAATCTATTCCACTAACTAGTGGAGTTAGGGTGGGATCTTAACAGAGTGTAATCACGTTTGTAGGGAAGATGCATTTGTGAGCTTCACCATTCTATCCACCAGAAATTGTGTCAGTGAGTAGTTCACAAAAATCATGTTATTGAGCAATGCCAATATATTCACAAGAAATCACATCCATAAAAAGGGAGTGAGTTGTGACTATTAAACATAGACTGACATTGATGGTTTGTTGGAGCATTATTGTCAACAAAAAGAAATAGCGAGATGTGTAGTTTGGGAATGATTACCACCATTAGAAAAAATGTGCATTGATAACAAGGAAGATTTAATTAAGAAGTGAACCTTAGTTAAAAAAAATTAAAAAGGGAACAACTAAAGAATATTTCCATTAAACCCCAAGGGTTAGCTCAAGTGGTCATGAGCCAAATGTGAGATCTCTCCCTTGAAGTTGAGGAGGTCACAAGTTCAACTCTTTTGATCCCTCGGGGCAAGGTGCTTGGAGCTTAGGCACCGCCAGTTTACCTTGTTTACCACCCATTGACAACGGTGAAGTCTTTGGGGCTTTCTCGTGCTTGGTTACAAGGAAAGAGAAAAAAATAATATTTCCATTAATACATTAATATATATTTTCTTCTTTTATGAGGGAAACCTTGTGAGACCCCCCCTCTTCCTCGAAATATCTGGATGGAGGGCGACTCAATCACCAACCACAATTGCCACTCGTAACATAGCAAGATTTAGTTGGACTTGAACCTCAACCATACTAGAAGTAGAGACCTTACGATGAGCTCCGTCTTGAAACAATGCGTTTGAACCAATTGGGCTAACCCATTGAACTAAATATAGACACACGGGCACGTGCGTGTGCACACACACACACACTTAAACAAATAAAAAAACTAAATTACTAAATAGGAAATTGAAAAGGGGATTATTATAATAAAATGTGAAACCTATTTAAAAAATTAATAAGGTACCCAATTAAAAGTCCCAACTCAAACTATAAAAGTAAGGGTACTATTACCTCCCAAACGTGCTCTTAGAGATATTCAAGTTCTCGGATGGAGTGCAAACCTGTGGGCACTTAGGAAGGTTGTCGATTGTCACCTTAGCAACTGTTCCATTCATTTTAGGTTGGTTCTTTTTTGGCACAAGGGGTGAAACCCTAGAAAATGATTTTTTGTTGTTGTATTTATAGAATAAGATGGATAGTGGAATTTGGCAATACTAGTGCCTATCCAATTTGTGTTATGTAGTTAGGGTAGATTTACAGCGAGAGGGTTTGAATATGATGGAGAAGACATAATTAAGCCATTGTAGATGTGCCTTAATTAGTCCAAAATAGATTTCCGGAATATGCAAGAATAAAGTGAGAGCCCTTAAACAAGATGCACCATCACAACCATGAAATTTTAGCCAACAACAATGCACAACCAATAAATAAAGATGACAACAACAACCTCTCCAAACAATAAAAATGACAATAGCGAAATCCTTCAATAATTCAAGACTACAACAAGGATTAGGGAGGGTTTAACAATCTCAACCCTAATCTCTTATTTTGGGATAAATCTTCCCTCACACAAAGATTATTCCAGCAGGAAACTAATGGTAATTCTTGCATAACCCTAATAATCCATGAAAAGAATAAAGAGATGAAGAAACCTCAATTTGAACCATTGCCCTTCTTCTAATTCTCCCAAAAGATATTCAACAAAGTACTTGGAAGAGAAATCCCTTTCTTCCAACCATGCCTCCAACAAATGAGAATAAATCTCCTTTTATAGCTTTCCTTTAACAATATTCTCCAATGAAATGTTATTTCTTTTAGAAGGCCCTAGAATCCTTGTAAAGTGGAGTGCGCCCTTTTCCCCTTTGAGTGGATAAAATGCTTTGAATAGGTCCATATTGCCACTTGTCATTGCCATGAGAAAAATGCCTTTCTTAAAGCATGCATTTATTTTTCATTTTAGGGCTTGATCATGTCAACATTGCCACATGGCATGTCCTCATGCAAAGAACTTGCCTCTAAATATATGGAAAAAGGCCTGGAACAATGTGTTTGTTGAGAATTATAGCTTGGACAGGAACTTTCGCATAGGTTCAATGTGAATGTGTGAGAATTAGTTCGAGATATTTTTGAAAAGTAAATTCTATTTTGTAATTCACTTTAGTTAAAAAGTGAAAGTCTTATTTTTAGCAGTTGAGTCTAAAAAGTGTATTTCATGCATGCGTGACTTAGACTAGGAGTAATCTTAGAAATAGATTAGGGTTTAGGTCTCAACAAAACTATAAAGACAGGTCAAGATAGAGAGTTCAAACACACAAGAACACTTAAGCAGTTGGGTAGGTTGAGTGATAGAGAGAGAAATAGAGAGCAAACAGCCAGGAAAGAGGCATTTCCAGGTAGCAAACAGTCTTGTACAGAGATCCGCACAGTTCCATACAGTCCTGCGAAGAGGACTACACAATTCCGTATAGTCTGTATAGGCGTACAACAAACCGTACTCTCCCAACAGGTTGTTCCACTTAATTCAGGGTGTTTTTTGGTATCCGTGCAGTGCTATTTTTTAAGTAGTTTGTGTAGGTTTCCTTCTAAGTTTTTCGAAGGAATGAAAAACTAGTTTTGAAGGAGTAATTACATGTGTTGTGTGAAATTGATATTTTTGCTTCCGTTGTTTGATTTCTAGCTATTGTGTGATTAATTCTATGGTCTAAAATTTATTTCTATAATAATTAAATTCAACAATCTAATTGTTGGATTGAGATCATAAGGACTTTAGTCACCTAGGGCTTGGATTTTTTCCATGGTATCAAAGCTTATTTCTCTGATTGCGATTCTCTAGGATTTGTAGTGGTAAATCAACTGCAGGGAAGAAGGACCACCAGTGAGAGGGTTTTAAAGTTTCATTTTCAGATTTGGGAGTTTGTGCAGTAGATCTCAGAGATGGCATCAACTAGCCTTGGGTTCGAGGACAAATTGGATGGTGCATCGAATTTCTTATCATAGAAGGTGAGGGTTACACTCATACTAGAAGAGAATGATCTCTGGGATATTGTCAAGGATCTTGCTACTTCGCCTACAGATCCATAGGAGTTGGTAGCTCACAACAAGAGGGTAGTGAAGGGCAAGCGAATGATCTTGGATGCCATAAAGTATCATCTGATCCCTCATGTATCTAAGAAGAAGACAACGAAGGAGATGTTCGATGTCTTGGTTAGTTTGTATCGTCACAATATAAACAGGGAGATGATATTGCAGAACACACTCAGATCCATAGTGATGACCAAATCAGACACAGTCACCAGTTACCGTATGAAGATCATACGGATTCGTGATCAACTTGCAATAGTTGGGGAAAAGGTTGAAGATGCAGAGCTAGTGAACATGGCACTGAGTGGATTCCTGACTTCATGGGAACCATTTGTCAAAGGTATTTACGCTCAAGAAAACCTTCTTGACTTTGAGAGGCTTTAGGATGATTGTATCCAGGAGGAGATGTGGATGGAGTCAAAGGCTAACAAGAAGGATGGTGAAGAGAACCTAGCTCTATTTGGTCAGTGAAATAAGGGTAGAGGTAAAGGCCCTGTTACCCCCCCATGCCTAGGGGTAACTAAGGGAGATCATGTCTCGTGGCTCACAATGGAGACAATAATCCCGACCATGATGTTGATCAGCATGTCCATGGATGGAAGCCCCAACAACCCCCCTCAGATAGCCTCCTATAACTACAAATCAACCAAGCTCATCACATCCAAACAACTCAGTGTATGGGAGATGGTAATCCAACGTCACATGAGGTATGTTAGTCCTTCTTTCATGCGAAGTGTTGTGCTTAATTTGTTGGGCATGTGGATGAGGATCATTAGTTGAAGTAGGATAATGGATCACTGGCTTGGGAAATTGTGTCTGTTGCCTTGTTTCACCTTAGTGGTCAGCTTCTATGCCCTAGTCCCGTGTTGTCACCGCCCATGGAAAAGGGGTACTACTGGGGTGCCCTCACAAGGGTAACGCTACATTCCCCGCCATACTTAACACTTTTCATCTTGGGGCCTCTCATAGTGTACTAAACTTCGATAATGGGTCATGGTCCATTCTCTCATGAGAAGAAGGGGCTAAAGGCCCAGAGGTTGATGAACTCGCTATATGTAAATGCTATGTAGAAATGATAAAGGCCACCTATAAAAGCTACAAGCCAACTTGAGCTCTACCCCCTCTAATGGTAATCACCCCTTTGTACCAATGCACTGAATGCACAATTATAGCAGGAGCATAGCCCAGTAAAAAAATGAAAGAATAAAGCTTGAAACATGTAAATGGAACTTGCAAAATAAAGAATGGGTATTCAAAGGCGATTAAGGGGTTCAAAATGCAAAAAGTACCGAGGAAAGGGTATCTCAAGTAGCGAATGCTCCCTCTATAAAGGCGCTCATAGAAATGAATTTAATGACACCATAAGCCATGAAGTAAGCTCAAATTCATATTGCTGTCACACTTACTCTTGAAGGGTTTCTTTCTTTCACTGTTTCCCTCGGGACCTATCCCTCTACCTGGGTCTTTTATTTTCTGTCTTGGTTGGCACACCTAATAGGGTTGGATGAAGGCCCTTCCATATTCAAACTTGCCAAATCACATGAGGTCCTGGGCCGGTGTGGTGCTTGAAGGGGACACCGAGGCGAATTGTTTACATGGCTTATATCTTAAGTAACAACTTACTTTGCATGATTTAAGGACTAATATCTCTTATGGGCATTGGTTTACCATGTCTTATACTCTGCTTTGTTTTGGATGGCCCTGACATGGTTCTTTGAGGGACGTCCTGGGCTTTCACCCAAGATGTTGTGCCCTTATTGCAGGACATTGGCATGTGTGACGCAGAACAGTGAGTCATCTGGTGACTTACCACCTTCTGACACGAGCTCTCACATCCTTAGAACCTTGGATGATGGACAAATGGGCTTGGTTTGAGCAGATTTGGTCATGATGGCACATAGATGGGTTGAAAGCCCGCATGTTGGGCAGAGTACCCTAGGGCCTATTATTCACTGGATCGAGGATGTTGCAGCGACAAACAACCAGACATCATGTAGAGACGAGATATAGCTCCCTCCACCTTGGAGGCAGTGCCCTAAACCCTTGACGTTACCCTCCTTCTAATGACGATGTCACATTCTAGGGTTTGATTGACACTTGGGGTTCTGATAATGATTTGGCATGATCATGGGTGAGGAGACACACCATTGCCATTACTCCACCTTGGGTGATGCCACGTGGCCTTGGGAGGCCCTCTCCTAGCCTTGGAAGGCTTGACGTCACCACACGTGTGGCATTAATGATGTTTATTTTGCATTTTATCATTTTGTAGAGGTTAAATGAGGGGTCAACCCCACTTCTAATTGAATTTTGACTTGTAAAGTGGACAAAGCACTATGTTTGGCCTCATATATAAAGGCTAGCGCTATCTTTCATTTGGATCATCACATTCCTCACTCATTAGTGGGGTTACATTCTAGAAAAGTTAGGTATTTCATCCTTCTTGGTATTTTTCTCTTATGAGCTATGATTGAAGGAGGATCTTTTGTGGATGTCTTGCTCATTTAGATGGATAATTTCTGCAATTAGGGTTTTGATGTCTTGATTCTTGGAGGAAGTAACTAATTTGCTGCAATTTTCTCTTTGGTTAATGTTTAATGTGTTAAATTGCTATCTTGTTGCAAGTCTCTTTATCTCATTGAAACCCTAAGAAGGGAACATAAGTGCTTCTTTCCCTCATAAAGTCTTATTTGTCCAAATTTGTGAAGCATCCTTGCTAGGGTTAAAATCCTAAAGCCTAGAAGTGCTTGCACTTTAGGGTTTTAACCCTAGATTTTCATCCTTGATCTAAGTGTAGCTAGAAGAAGAGAAAAACGACACCTGGGGCCCAAATGTGCTTGCAACCTAGGTACCTTCTTTTCGAAAGTCTAAAGCCTAAGGCCCAAACGTGCTTGCACCTTAGGGTTTAGACTCTACCTCTTTTGCTTCATCTAGATCAATATTCAAGTTTAATGCATTTGAGACTCCATAAGCCCTAGAAGACAACGACACTGATCTAGGAGTGTTATTGTGGCTAAAGTAGTTGTTAAAATCAATATCCACTATCTCTCAAACATCCTACTAACATTGCTAACCTTAAACCTAGCAAACTTCTATTATTTCTTGCTGCTGTTATAAAAGTTTGCTACAGCCACTGAAAACTACATTAAATTGCTGCATACACCTATTTATTAGTGGCCTAACTTGTTCAGAAATCTCTCTTAGCAATTCGATAATAATCTACTTGTTTAATGCTTACTTTTCATGCTCAATTACTACATTTTCGAGCACTATTTCTTGCTGCTGTTGCAATCTATTTATTCCAGTCATATAAGTGTTTTACTGTTGTAATTTGCAACAACCATAGCAATTTTACTTGTCTAGAGCCTAAAGAGGTCATTATTGCATGCTATACTTGATAATTGTCTATATTATGCTGTAATTTGGTTATTGTCTCGCACATGTACAACAATTATATCGTTATCCCTTATCCCTCTCCTAGACCTAGACCTAGACCTAACTGTTGAGATTTGGGTACCAAGGAAAGTGGTCCCCTTGTGTTTGTGAGTCTCTAAACACAAAGGGGGAGAGTATTACCCTCATGCTTGTACTTTATGTTATAATTTCACTTAGACTTTATTCACTTAAGTCTAAAGTGACTTTATTCACTTAAGTCCTAAAGTGACATTAATTTCACTCGAGTAAAGTGAATTAATGAACATAAAGTGAACTATGGAAACTTAAGTGAGTTTATGAGATCTAATCTGATACACTCATCTTGGAGAAAGGCTTAGAGCTAATCTGGGCCCTTGGTTTTCTAGGTTAGCCTTGAGATTAGGCTAAAGGAGGCAAAGGAGGTAAAGGGAGATTCGTTGTCACTTGAGAGAGTTGAGTGAAGAGAGGAGAGGAAGTTAGGGTTTGGAGATGAAGCTTGGGCACATTCTTGAGGAGAGGAAGGGGCATGAAGCTTGGGCACATTCTTGAGGAGAGGAAGGGGCATGAAGCTTGGGCACACTTGGTGAGAAACTAAGGGCGCAAGGAGAGGAGGTGAGCTTGAGCTTGGAGAAGGGCACACTCTTAGAGTAGGGGCACACTTCTAGCAAGCTAGGGTTGCAAGGCTAGGTGAAGGGCGCACATGATTGGAGTGGGCGCACTCTTGAGGAGAGAGGGTGCATTATTGTGTGAGGGCGCATTTGATGGTGTGGCAGGCAAACCAAGAAGGAAGTTGTGAGAAGCAAAGGGCACACCATAGCATTGGGCGCATTCTCCAAGGCAAGGGCGCAAGTCTACGCCACTAGCAAGCAAGCAAAGGCATAACAAGAGAGGAGGGCGCACTAAGGAAAAGGGCACTTTCTGTTCTAAGGCTAGCAGGCACAAGTTTTGAGGGACTCCATTACAAGCTTGAGAAGAAGCTTGGATTGTATCAGGTTCCTTGTGTATTTACTTGTTGTAGCATTTACTTTTAGATCTCCATATATATATCTATCTCTCTTACTGGTTTTCTCCATGGGGGTTTTTCTAGGGTCATGTTGACCAAAAACACTTGTGTACATTTGTCACGGTTTGCTTAGTATTTTCAGTTGTAGGTTGTTAAAGATCCTAGAGGTGTATTTGATGTTTAATGCATGTTAAAGAAGGCTAACTTGGACAACAAAACTATCCATCATTAAACCTTATAACAAGAGGCATTAAAGAGCATCAAATCAAATCTTAAGGGCAGATTTCAGAGTGGGTAAAGTTCAGATTCGTTGGATTTTTTGGACAGTGAGAAAACAATCCTAAAATAGTGAGAAAAACAGTTTGAAAGTACCTTGAACTTAGTGCCCAACAAGAGGTCATTTGACAGGCCTATTAGGCAACCTTAGGAACCTCAAATTTCTTCACTAACTAACAAGTGACCAAGATAGGGGGTTGTAGGCTTGGCTAATTCTTGCTATTTGATCCCTTGAGGTCACCAAGGAAGCCTCCCTTGTGGTGGACCTCTTCCATCACTAAAACAAGGGAAGTCTCTACTTAGGTGACAATGGTAGATTTTTCCATAGTTACAAAAGGTTTAGGGATCTTGTTGAGGGCTTTGCACAAGTACAAATCCTGTGATAACAGGACCCAACAGGGGTAAGGGAAAGAGTGAGGAGTTAATCTCACAACCAAGAAAGGACTTGAGTAAAATCAAGTGCTCTAGTTGTCATAAGCACATTGATTATGCATCACAATGTCGAGATAAGAAGAAGGGTAAAGGGAAGCAACAACAGAAGCAGGTAGCAACCTCTGCAGAAACTTAGATGATAGAGTTTGCCGCCAAATTTGAAAAGGATTTCTCGTTGGTATCTTGCCTTTCTACTAGCGTGATTTCAAGGAATGCGTGGTATGTGGACAATGGGGCATCTTGGCATTTGACATAAGTCCGACAATTGTTTTCTAGTTTGAAGAAGCAAGACTCAGGAGTAGAGGTTGAGCTTGGTGATGATGCCCAATACCCAATAGCATGAGTTGGTACTATTCCCTTCTAGCTCGAGTCAGGTAAATCTTTAGATTTTGACGATGTTTTGTTTGTAACAAGTCTGGGGAAGAATTTGCTTTTAGTTTTGGTTATGGAAGATAAGGGATTTGCAGTTGAGTTCAAGAACCAACAAGTCCTCATCATACCGAAGGAATCTAGCCCAAATACAGCTCAAGTAATAGGGGTTAGAGAAGGTAATTTGTACAGGTTACAGGGTGAACCTATTCGAGCCATGGTGCATAACAGTGACAACTTGTGCAAGTTGTGGCACAAGAGGATGTAGCACCTGCATCATAGGGCGTTACCTATTCTAAGGGAGATAGTCACAGGTCTTCTAGAGTTCAGTATCGAGCAACATGGTGTATTCAGAGGATGCATGCTTGGCAAGCATGCCAACGCTGCTTTCCCAAGCAACAAACATATGTCTAAGGGGATTCTAGACCTAGTACATTTAGATGTTTGTGGATGGATTTCAGTAGCGTCAATAACAAGAAACATGTATTATGTTTCCTTTATTGATGATTTCTCTCGGAAGACTTGGATCTACTTCTTAATGACCAAGGATGAGGTCTTTAGCAGGTTTCAAGAGTTCAAAGCTCTAGTTGAAAAGCAAACAGGGAAGAAGATCAAAGTCTTGAGATTAGACAATGGGGGAGAGTATACCTCCAAGGAGTTCAAAGGTTTCTGCAAGGAGGCAAGAATCAAAAGGGAACTCATAGTTTCGTACAACCCACAACAAAACGAGGTTGTAGAGTAGAAGAATTGATCCATCATAGGGGCTTCTAAGGCCATGATATAAGACCAGGACTTGCCCATGTTTCTTTGTGTAGAGGCATGTAACACAACAGTCTACATCCAAAACCAACATCCTCATAAGATCTTGGAGGACAAGACACCGTAGGAGGCGTTCACTAGTGTGAAGCCAGAGGTGAGTCATTTCTGCATGTTTGGTTGTCCAGTTTATATACTTGTACCAGTAGAGAAGAGGACCAAGTTGGAGCACTCTAACTGGAAGGGTTTGTTTTGTGGGTTACAATGAGACTTCAAAGGCTTACAGGGTCTATATTCCAAAGCAAAGGAAGACAATAGTAAGCATGGATGTAAAGTTTGAGGAAGACTTTGCATTTGGGAAGTCTCATAAGCCTACTCTAGTGGTAGAGGATGAGGAGCAGGAAGCTTCGAAGGTTGAGCCGGGGTCACTAGTCCCTTCCACTTCTGTCAAAAGACCTCGATGGTTCAGTCAAACTTTGAGGGATGCTCAAGAGCATGTTCAGACTCCTAGGATCACATTCAGAGAGAGCAAAGCTCTTCTAGACTATATGGCATTGATGAGAAACATTCTAGATTCCGAGCCTTCCAGTTTTCAGGAGGTAGCATACCAGCAAGGTTTGTGGCGAGAGGGTTCTCCCAAAGAGAGGGAGTGGACCACGAGGAGACATTTTCTCCAATTGCCAGGCAAACTTTCATTAGAGAAGTTATGTCCTTAGTTTCATTTATGGGATGGAGGATACATTAGATGGAATGTGAAGACTACTTTCCTTAATGGGATCATTGATGAAGAAGTGTACATAGAGCAACCTCAAGGCTTTGAGGTAAGTGGGAAGGAGTCTCATGTGTACAGGCTTAAGAAAGCCTTGCATGGACTCAAGTAGGCACTGAGAGCATGGTATTCCAGGATCGATGGATACCTGCAGAGTATGGGCTTCACCAAAAGCGAAGTAGATTCTAACTTATATTACATATTTGTTCAGACTGATCTACTCATTTTGGCACTGTATGTCGATGACTTGTTTCTGACAAGTGCAGATAAGTTCATTACAAAGTGCAAAGCAGACATGGCAGCTGAATTCAAGATGGACATCGACCTAATGCATTATTTCTTGGGTTTGGAGGTTTGGTAGAGACTAGGGGAAATTTTCCTTGGGCAGGGTAAGTATGCAGTTCAGATCCTGAAGAGGTTTCAGATGGAGGACTGCAAACCTATGGCCACACCCATGATTACTAATCTGAAGAAGGTAACAACTTCGGATCTAGAGTTGGTGGATGGGTAGTTGATAGGTTCTTTGATGTATTTGGTCAACACTAGGACAAATATATGTTTTGCAGTGAATACCTTAAGTTAGTTTATGGTGGAGCCAACACAGGAGCATTGGGTAGCAAGAAAACATGTGCTCAAGTATTTGAGGGGCACAATAGAGTATGGTCTGAGATATCTTGGAGATGGTGAAGTGAAGTTGTAGGGGTATACAGACTTAGATTGGCTAGGCAATGCAGTAGCTAGGAAGAGCACCTTAGGGTGCTACTTTAGCTTGGGATCAATGATGATATCCTGGTTCAATAGGAAGTAGACTTTCGTGGCACTTAGCTCAGCAAAGGCAAAATACATGGCAACCAGTACGACTAGTTGTGAGGATTGTTTGACTAGGAGTTGAATCCCATGGTCATTTACTGTGATAATCAGAGTTGCATCAAACTCTCTGAGAATCTAGTGTTTCATGATAGGTCCAAGCTATGTTGCCAAAAGTGCCCCGCCTCCCCCCCCCGCCCCCCCTCTTCGAAGCTCCGGAGCTCGCTCCGAGCTAGAGCACCCAGGGAGCCACCACCCTTATAGCGTGCTTCAAGCAGTTTTGGGACGCTCCCTGGGATGCTCCTAGAGCCGAGGAGCACGCTCCCCGGACGCTCCCTAATGGTAATGTTAAATGCTTAAAGTAAAAGGATAAAAATGAAAGATAAAGGAAATGTCAACAAAAATGAAAGATAAAGGAAATGGCAACTTTTACTTAAATTTTTAACATTACCATTAATTGTTTCAAGATGTTTGAGAGTGGTTCCAACCTCATCAGACTTCATATGGAGAAAGTAGAATTTCATATCCCATTCAAATTTCAGCAGACTTAACAATTTTCAGGATTGATGGGATTGCAACATTTTCATTGGATTCTATCACGTATGAGCGTATGTGATTGGCATTTAATCAAGAGCACCAAGCCCTTTCTGTACCCCGATGTTGGTGGTATTGATTGTTAAACTCCTTTGTCATGGCCTTAGCAAAAATGTACCCTTCACTCAAACCATAATCATTGATTATGCATGTTAAGCTTTTTCTACCATATTTTAAGGCTAGGATTAGGTAGTTTCATCAAAATTGGGTGGTGTCGATTGATGTCCCTAGAGGATTGAGGTACAAGCAAAGGATAGACAAGAGGTAAAGGATGAAGGATGATACTAATGATGTGGATCCCAATATAAGTGATGGTGGAACATTGTTTGTCATTTAAATGTTCTCGCTTGTTTATTCATAATGCTTTCTTTCAAAGTTTGGATATAATCATTAATATACTATGGATGGCATTTCTAACTTCACAGTATTGTAGTATTCATCTACAAGTAGAACAAATATGCATGGTTTCATATATTCTGTAGCTAATTTGTCTTTCTGCATGTTTTTTTTCGAATATAAACACAATAATATATATATATATATATATATACTTCCGAGGATTTTTGGAAAATTTCATTCCCGACGCTCCCGCTCCCTAAAATTCTTCCGCTTCACTCCACGCTCTGGCAACATAGGGTCCAAGCATATATAGATAAGAAATCACTTCATACAAGACAAGGTTTAGAAGGGAGTAGTGAAGCTCCAATATATTCCCATGGATCAACAGGTAGCTGACATGGAACCCTTCCAAGTAGGGTGTTTCTCCTTTGTGCTCATTAACCCTTTTCCTTGCCACATGTCATGCTCTGGGCCTTCTATATGGTAGGGCATTTTCTCCTTTGGGCCTTATTTGACCCCCATGCCCCTATAAATTGCAGTGTTATTGGAACAGGCCTGAAATCGACCAAATCGGTTTCAAAGGTCTTTCAGTTGAAGTTGGTGGTTCACATTGAAAATGGCTGGTTTCGTATGAAACCAATTGGTTCCATTGACCATTTTGGTTTTGTATGTAATCAACTAGTTTTGTATATGGGTGTATGGAGGCTCTTGGGCCCACAAAAAAACACATAAAAATGAAAAAATATCATAATCCTAAATCTAAACCTTAAACCCCCCCATCGCTCTTTAATGAGGACTTAGTGTTCATCTTTATTCGACATCATTCTTCCGTTGTTTTGGAGCAGTTGTTTTTTTGATTCAAAGTTCAGATTTGGAGTCTTCATTCGGAGTGCTCGTAAAGGTACATAAAAGTTTAAAACTATTCCCAGAGCCCTAATTTTCTTTACAATAATTTATCTTTTTTTTTTTTCCTTCGAAATTAAGAAATCCTAGGGTTTTATTTGCATATTAGTTTTTGTTGGTAAAAGAAGTTGCCATGGTTCCTAAAGAGAAGAAGGATCAAGCATGGGTGCATTACTAATTGGTGGAGTGTAAAATGGTATGCAACCATTGTTAGAAGGAAATAAGTCGTGGTGGAGCGGGTATCCACAGGTTGAAACAACACTCAGAACATGGAGGAGGGAATACAAAACCTTGCAAAGAAGCCTTCATTGAACTAAGAGCTGACATACAAGGTTATCTTGATGCCCTCCAAGTAGAGAAAACCAAGAGGCTGCGAAATCTTTAGATGATTCTTTGATATGATTAGATTGTAGAGTCTAGTAGTTATTAGTTGAAACTTAATACTATGCTTATTTTTAAACTTTAGAGGCCATTTAGAGCCTCTTTGTTTATGTATTTTGGGCTAGATGTGGATTGTCCTCTACACTATTTTGGTCATAAGCACCCTTGCTATATACATGAGAAAACTTTGCATATTTGTGTCTAATATTTTGGATTCACATGGATGCACATGAATCTATATACATTTGTTAATCAAAATTTGAGTATTTTATGTATTTTTTGGTTGACTATTTTTATTTTATTGTTATAAATCTGGTTTCTTACTAGTTTTGGTTTTTGGGGTCATTGGTCTGGTTTAGATAACATTAACAAATTGTGCCTCGGGAATCTCCCATGGTAGGGTGTTCTTCATTTTAGGTCAGAGAAAGTTTTAAGGATGGAAATTTATCTTAATGTGTAGAAACCTTGGCGAATCTTAGTAGTCCTTAATATGCGTAAAATGTTTGGAGATATTTTTGTAAAAATATTCAAATTTCTAAGGATTTTATATAGATTATATAAAATTTTGGCGATTTTTAAGGTAAAAGAATTTTATCCTATAGAATTTGGGGAAATCATTTTTTAGAAAAAACGGAAATTGGCAAATCTTTTTTGGGAAAAAGCATGGAAAATTGGAATTTTTTTGAGGAACTAAAGGCTGCCCAACAGGTCTGTCTTATGACCTCTTAATTTGCCTTGCTCTTATTATTGCATGCTCTTTTAAGGGTGCCCTTGCTAGTGTTTTGGTGACCAAAGTTAGCACATGAATAAACCTTAAAACATACAATAACCTCTTATATCTTTGACTACTTTACCACTGATAATAACTAAGCATACATGACAAGTGAACACATGGGTTTTTGGTCAACATGACCCTGGAAAAACCCCCTTGGGGAAAACCACTAAGAGAGATAGATGTATGTATGGAGATCTCAAAGTAAGAGCTACAACAAAGAAATACAACTAAAGAGCCTGATACAATAGCAACTCCTCTCGAGATGCTTTGGAGTTCTTAATTTCCTTGTTCTTGCTAGCCTTAGAAGAGTGTGCCCTTTGCCTTGGTACACCTCTTGCACTTGCCTTGCTTTTGCCTTGCTTTGATGTAGTCTTGTGCCCCTTGCCTTGGAGAAAGCGCCCAATACTCTGGTGTGCCCCTTGCCTCACACTTGGCCTTACTCCTTTGCTTTCAACCCCCACCAACAAGTGCGCCCTCACACTCTATAGTGCCTTCTATACACAAGAGTGTGCCTAATCCAAGTATGAGTGCCTCTTCCTCTAGGATGCGCCCTCTATACACAAGAGTGCGCCTAATCCAAGTATGAGTGCCTCTTCCTCTAGGATGCGCCCTCTCACAAGCTAGATGCACCTCCTCTCTTTGGATGCACCCCTCCACTATCTTGTGCGCCTCCTCTCTAGAATGTGCCCTTGCTCCAACACTTGCGCTCAACCTCCAAGAATGCTCTTCAAGGAAGCTTGCACACTCAACAATTGCTTCTCCTCCAAACCCTTGACCTCATGCGCCCTCTTCTCCTCAAGAAATGTGCCCAAGTCTTCTTCCTCTCTTCCTCTCCTTCACTCAACTCTCTCAAGTGAGAATGAGCCTCTCTTTTTCCCTATGCGTCCCCTTTAGCCATCCAAGGCCAAACCTAAAAGATTAGTGGCTAAGATTAACTCTTGCCAAGTCTAATCAATGGGTGAGATCTCATCTCATAAATCTCACTTGGAAACCCACTTTGCTCAAGTTTCCATAGCTTGTTTTATGTCTCTCAATTCACCCACATTGTGAATTAATTGTAACTTTATGACTTAAGTGACAAATTTCACTTTATGACTTAAGTGACTAAGTCAAAGTGAAATTAGATCATAAAGTAAAGGTATAAGGGTAATAGTCTCCCCCTTTGTGTTTAGAGACTCACAAACACAAGGGGACCACTTTCCAAGGTACCCAAATCTCAACAAAAATTAGCCCATGGGCAAAATTTAGCCCCTAAGATTTTCCTTGTTTTAGGTCTTCATTTGACCTTTGGTTGCCATAAAGTACGTTTAGGCTATCTCTCAAGCTAGGGAATTCATCTTCTAGGTCTCCCTACAAGCTCTTCTTTGACAAGGATAAAGTGAGAGCCCTTAAATAAGACTCACTGTCACAACCTTGAAATTACAGTGAACAATAATTGACACCCAGTAAAAAAATAAGGTAGCAACAACCTCTCCAAACAATAGAATTGACAGCAGCAAGATCCTTCAATAATTCAAGATCATAACAAGGATTAGGGAGGGTTTAACAACCTTAACCCTAATCTCTTCTTTTGGGACAAATCCACCCTTTTACAAATTCCAGCATCAAACGAATGGTAATTCTTGCAAAACCCTAACAATCCATGAAAATAATAAAGAGATGAACAAACATCAACTTAAACCAATGCCCTTTTTCCAATTCTTTCAAATATTTCATGAAGTACTTGTGAGAGAAATCCCTCTCTTCCAACCATACCTTTAGCAAATGAGAATAACTTTCCTTTCAACAACTTCTCTAATAAAATACTACTACTTTTTAGAAGGACCTAGAATCCTCCTAAAGTGGAGCACTCCCTTTTTACCTTTGAGTGTATGAAATGCTTCAAGTAGGTCCATATTGCCATTTGTCATGTTCACAAACAAAACGCCTTTATTAAAGGATGCATTTGTTCTTCATTTGGGGATTTGATCATATCAACAATGCTACATAACATCTCCTCATGCAAAGAGCTTTCCTCCAAACATGTGGAAAAAGACTAAAACAATGTGTCTTTACCACCCAATACCTCGAAAGGTGAAATATGCCTCCAAATATGTGGAAATGCATCAAATAATATATCCTTACCCCCAAAAGTTCTCCCAAAAGGAGAAATATGCCTCCAAATACGTAGAAGCTCCTTTGTTAGGGTTATTTCTTATCCCTTCTTGCCTTCAACATACCCTAGCTGTTGGAATGATGGTAATATTCACATGTGGTCATTTATGACTAAGCTTGCTCTTTATTTTATTTTTTATATATTTGACTAGGTCGGCTTAGTCACCCTTTTCGGGTGCGTGACCTTGATTTGTGGGCCCATGACCTGCTCTTGAAGGGACAACTCCCTTTCTAAAGAGACACCTCACTTAAGTTGTGTATAAATACACAACTCAAGTTCTCATTTGTATCATCTCATCATATTGATTCATAGTGATTGATTCTTTGGCCTACGAGTATGATTATTTAGCATACGAGCACCATATCTTATGTTTCTCCTTTTCATGGGTTCATCTTTTATTCTCTTTATGATGTGCTTATGGTTCATGTTGATTTAGGGTTTGTTGGTGGTGCCATTTGATCCTTCTCTCTCTTTTGTGATCTCAACACTAACCACCTCCTTGAAGATGGTATTCAACATCGAGTGGGCCTTTGACCATGCCAAATGCAATCTTAGTGCCACACGGCACCTTTCCAAGTAGGGTGTTTCTCCTTTGTTCTCATTAACTCCTTTCCTTGCCAATGTCATGCTTTGGGCCTCCTATAAGGTAGGGCGTTTTCTCCTTTTGGCCTTGTTTGCTCCCTACTTCGCCATAAATTGTGCCTTGAACATCTCCCACGATAAGGTGATCTTCATTTCAATTGTTCAGTTGATTTTTGCTTGCCATAAAGTATGTTTAGGCCATCTCCCAAGCAAGGGCATTCATCTTCCAAGCCTCCCTTCAAGCTTACAATACCTCTCTACACCTTTGTTCTTGCCTCAGATGATGAATGGTGGTTGGGAAAAATAGAACAAGGTGCATGCCCCCCCAAGTCTCTTGTTACAACCTGTAATTATCACTGAGCTCCATGGATTTCCACTATGCTGGTGAGAGAAAAATGCCATTGGAAATGTGAAATAAGCCCTGCATTTTTAGGGGGTAAGAGGGACTATTTAAGGCTCGTAAAGGCCACAACTAGAAGCCACAAAAATATGGGATTTTGTGATAGGATTAAACAAATGGATTCTGGTAACGAGAAATGAGGAAGATTCTCTTATAACATTGCTATAAAATTCTTTAATACTTTATTTAGTATTAAAGGGACTATTAATGGGAAAGACGTCAATGTTGCTATTAATTCGTGTGAAATTGGCAATCACATGAGTTTTGAGTTGGCCAATTAATTATGCTTTTCTGAGCCAAGCATAATTTAAAAACCAAATTTGGGCCAAAATTGTATGAAATAAAGAATCTACAAATGATGATTGATGATTATGTAAGTCGAAATAAGTTTGGGTTCAACGTGGATGGAAGCAGTGGGCAATATTTCTTTGAACATTACAGAAAAGTATTTATCATTTTGGCATAATACAAAGAAGATAACATTGCATGGCCTTACAACGATGTTCTGCAGGAATGTTACCTCATTAGAAGATATAGATGATGTGTTAGATGTTGTACTTTGAGTGATCGAGATTGCAACAAAAGGAGCAAGAATGCAAGGAAAAGTTGCAAAGTTTTGTCAACAAAGATAAGAAATTTCTCATCTAAAATGGTAAAGCGATACCTTGCTCATGAAAGCTAAACAAATAAAGCAATGGGAAATATTGTTTTCAAAAATAGATGTGCAAGTTGTCGACAAAAAATGTGTACAAACTTAAATGATTTTAAAAATCAAATTGTCACTAGTGATGAAATTTTATCCCCTGACAAAGCATTAGAAGTATCTGATGAAGATATTAATTAAACACTTAAGGTTAATCGGGAGTGTCCTAAAAAGGAGATCAACTAAGTCACAAGGTTTAGCGGATTTGAAGCATGAGGTTCAAATTCAGGTGAGTCTGAAAGCTTTCGTTCAGGTTCGCCGAACTTTTCTACAGATTTAGCACACATTTGGGCAAATATTCAAGGCGTCAATAGAACAACCCGCAGGTCACCACCATTTCCAAGTGTTAAACTGTCAATGGAGAAGGGTGATCACATGAGTTCAAAAATCTGGTAGTGCAAGCAATTTTATTAAAAGACGTGACCCATAAACATTTTTGTACTCCAGGAGAAGGGCCTTGACATTGACCAAAACAATGAAGTTTGATGCGTGTGCAGGTTACGGGCCAACAAAAAGTCGACGCGAATTACGAAGGGGCAGGTTACAGGAGTCAGACACAAATTATGCAGGGGCAGGTTACAGGAGTCAGACAAAAATTATGCAGGGGCAGGGACAGGTCACGGGGTTATTATAAAGTTAAACGCATTTCAAAACATAAAGTTAACTATATTTTAAATTATACATATTTGAAAATGGATTCAATGTTATTATAAATTTTATTAATATGGTATATCATATATATTATAAATTAATAAATTTTACAGATAATATATATTCTAAATTAATAAATTTTACAGATAATATACATTTTAAATTAATATAACTTAAAAAAATATAAATTTATTAATATAATATATAGTTATAAATACATTTTTTTTCCCAAGTAATTTTATTTATAAGGAAATAAAATTACATCCGTATATGCCATAGGCATTCCTGTGTCTTGTCTGAGTGGCAGTGGAGTACTGCAGAAGGATGAAACTGAATAAAATTTTATAAAAATCTTCTTCCTATGAGTCCAGACTCCACAGTGAGTCTGTATAGTGCCTGTTGCATCTGAATATACATCAAAAGCCATATTTATCTGGCCGAGACTATGCTAGTTTTCAATTTCAGATCTACATTCTTATATATTTCACCAATAAAAAGGATGAAAAGATTTCAATCTGAGATTGACCCAACTGTTGTGAATATATTCCCTGGAGCCATTCGGGCCTCTTCCTTGATTTTCCAGCATCCTTTGTCCAGGTCCAGTGCAGTTTTTGAGAGCTGGTCCACTTGTTGATTGTGATTCCTGTACACATGTAAAAATGAGATATGAGCGAACTCTGCAGTGAGCCTCTTTATTTCCTACAATAATGGAACCAATGTGTAGGAACACAGAAAGTGTGTGCTTTTCATAACTTGGATAACAAATAAAGAGTCTTGATAGATATTCAAGCTAAGTCACAGGATATGTCCAAACCCCCCTCCATGTCGCGTATCCTACGTATCGGACACGTGTACGGAACATTTCCTGTTCATAGTACATGTTCCAAGCACGTTTCTGACACTTACCCTCAGCGTGTCCCAAAAATAGGACATGTGTCCTGCATAGAGAAGGACTGGGGCTTGTGTTTTCTCATGCAAGTTGGATCTGTGAGGTGTTTTGGTGTGCAACTGAGGGTTATTTTGCCTTACTAATGCTATTTAAAGAGGTCCCTACCCCCTCCATTTTTAACATTACCATTAATTGTTTCAGGATGTTTGAGAGTGGTTCCAACCTCATTGGACTTCATATGGAGAAAGTAGAATTTTAAGTCCCATTTAAAATTCAATAGACTTAACAGTTTTCAGGATTTCAAGATTGGCAGGATTGCAATGTTTCCACTGGATTCCATCATGTATGAGGGTATGGAACTGGCATTTAATAAAGAGAACCAAGCCCTTTATGTACCTCGATGTTGGTGGCATTGATTGTTGAACTCTTTTGTCACGACCCCAGTAAAAATGTACCCTTCACTCAAGTATAAACTCTTCTCTTTGTCATTGTGTCAGGTGACTTAGTGGTGTATGTGCACACCAACCTTCGTCTTATATATAGGCAGAGAGAAGAGTGGTTGAAGGGAAAGACAAAGATGTGGGATGTGTTTCCTGATGATATGGGTTTGAGCAACAGTGTTGAGTTGGCATTAGCCAACTTGGATCTTAATGAACTAGTGCTAGAGCCGGTCACTTTCGATGATGGTGATCCTCTTGAGGGGTCATCGTCCACATCAACAAATGCACAAATTGCATTGGATATAGGGGAGGAGGAGGAGGAGGAGGAGGAGAGAGCAGTGGTAGTGATGCCAATCTTGATGATTATGACATGGAGGACCACTGACAGTCACGACTCGTGAGCTATGACATTCTTCTATCTACGGTTCTAGTATCTACCCTATGGCTATTTTGTATTTGTCATTGGCATTCCCTCCTATAGTATCAGTGACTCTAACTCAGTATCTATCTGAAGATTTTCCAGGTCCTATCAGTTTATCAACTGGGTCTGTCTTTGACCACATATTGGCTCTAAGTTTCAACTGTTATGAAAAGGTTTTGCTGCTGTTTTAGGACAGCCAACAGTTCAAGAACTTCTTGCTGATTTGTTATGGTTGTACTTGCAATTTTAGGTGCTCTAGCATGTAGTTTTATTAACCAGAAGTTAGCACATGCATACTAAAATAAATACAACACACTTGGAGATCTTTACAGCTGAAAATAAGCAGATCTAAAAGACTAACATACATCATTTTGTACACAGGTATTTTTGGTCAACATGACCCTAGATAAAACCCCTCGGGGAAAACCAGTTTGGGATATATGTCTATATATGAGGAAAAGAGATGGTGGAATACAACAAGTACAAAATATAGATGAACCTGATACAATAGCAGCTTGATCCAAGATGGAATACAAGTCCAAATCAACCAGGTGCACCCTAGGAAGTTGCGCCCCTCATAAATGCTCTCAAAACCACCAAAATTGCTGCAGATGCAAACTGTGAGCTCTGAATGGAAAACCCCTCCACAGTAATCAAGCACTGGTGTGTGGCCTCCCTTTGAAACTGATCCCACTGCAATCTGACAAGTGTAAGACCTCTCCACTACTAATGCGCCCTCCTCAACAAGTGCGCCCTCCACAACAATGAAAGCTCCTCAGTAAATAAACCAGGCTCCAAGCTAGATGCCTCTCTCCATGAAGATATGCGCCCAAGCTAGCCTCACCTCATGCAACAAACCTCATGCCAAAGCTCCCTCTCAATCTCTCCTAGTGAGCAAATGAAATTATGAGCTCTCCTTTGCCCTTTGCGGCCCTCTTGAACCTCCATAAGGATACCTAAGATATGGATGGCTGAGATCATCCCATCTCCCATTTAATCAAAGGTTGAGATCTCTCAAAAAGAATCTCACTCAATAACCCACTTTGGGTTAAGTTCCCTAAGTTCACTTTATGTCTCTAATTCACCCACAAAGTGAATTAATAGTCATTTTAGGCATAAATGACAAAATTTCACTTTTGACTTAAATCTCCTAAGTCAAAGTGAAATTAGACACAAAGTACAAGGCACAAAGTACATAGTACATCCCACATGTGTTTAGGAGAGCAAAAACACATGGGGAACACCTCCCAAGGTACATAATCTCAACACTATCTACATTGTAATACATTTTGATTTTGATGACTTAATGAGATTGAGAAAGTTGCAGCTTATGGTTCTAATTTCTTGTGTGTTCAGTGTTTGCCATTTGATCATCATTGATGTTACAATGTATTATGTTACATGTTTTGTATCATGTAAATCTTCTAGTTATATAAATGTGTCCTGTTTCTGTGGGTCGTCGTGCCTGTGTCAGATACTCGTATTTTCATGTCCCCGTGTCTGGTGACTTAGTATTCAAGTGATTGATGTTGTTTTCAAGGGCCAGAAGTAGCAGAAGATAAAGAGCCATGAGTTCATTGTAGTTGTTTGTGGCCTCCCCTAGCCCAGCTGAGAAAGCAAAGGAATGGCTTTCAGAAGTATGAAGTATTCCCCCTGCACTTCCTATAGAGGGAGAACGTTGGGAAACACCATCAAAAAAGACCCATGGAACTTCTGAGTTGATGGTTGGAGGTGTTGTGATTCTTACTATTAAAGAAGAAGTACTTTTTTGTGGATAGGCTGAGAAGATTTTGAGGCATTGGATGGCTATATGAGCAATGGAGCTAGATTTGTCTTCGAAGATGGTATGATTTCGAGCTAACCAAATTCCCTAACAGATGATGAGGGGGAGAGCCTTGAAATCATGATTATGAATATGGTTATAAATACATATAAACTATAAATTATATATATAAAATTATAATTGTAAAGATTTTTTAAATATTTTGAAAATTTGAAATATGTATATTGTTGAACCTAATGGTGAACCTTATTTGAAACTCATCATTAAGTTCGAATTCGAATCGAACTTCATCGTTGTTGAACTCGAACTCAAACTCGAACCATGTGACATTGGAGATCAATAAGGATTTTCAATAAAATCCCATTGTCATTAAGAGTTGCCACTCTAATCTGTCAACTTGTCAATATTCTTCTAAACAAAGGCAACACTTTGTTTCTATTTCAAACAATCAGAAGTCCAATCCGAATTTTTTTGAAGACATACTTGTAGTCATAATAAGATAAATTTCACCTAGAATCTTACCAACTATTATATCCGACAAAAGTCGACCTAGGATGAATTGACACATTGTGCTACAATTCGTCAATATTGTTTGGATCTTCAACGATCTCTTTGTCTCGTCTTCTCATGTGCTTCAAGGACGAAGGCAGGACATGTAATGTACCTAATTATTAATTATATCTATGGAAGGTGGTGTCCTTTAGCATACTCCTGTCTCCTAGGTACTATATATGCTAGTTTTGTTCATTGCATATTGTCAATTTTTGTATCATTCACATTTATAAATTATGATTTGTCCTTTGGAAAATATGGGGTTTTCCCTTTCTAATGAATGCATATGGCATCCTATGACCACTGCAATGTATGTTACACTACATGGACATGTAGGGGAAAGTTTAGAAATTGATTGATTGTGGTGGAGATAAGATTGATCCTAGGATCTATTGTGTGTAACTAAGGAAGTGGGGGCTTTAGGGTTTCTTTGATTATCAGATATAGGAATTGGAGAGTGGAATATGCCAAACTTTGTGTTAAGTATGATATTGAAATGTGCAGACTGCTGTTTCCAATAATCAATAGTAAATGACAAATGTTGCCTATTCTTCTTTTTGACTCTGGCTCTTCTTTGTTAATGCTAATATCTTCTATAAACCTGTTTTCTTCATTTGCGGAATTTTCTTGAATGAGCTCATGAGGACTGAACATGTGACATGGGGGAACAAATCCTAGTGGGATTAATCACAATGCCCTGCTTTCAATGACCTGCAAGCCCCCTTTGATGAGTAAAAACAATTTTTAATTTTAATTTTCTTTTTATATAGTTGTGGGTGGGTCTCAGATCTTAGTTGCTGAAAAATATTTATACAAGAATAAAGAAAATTACAGTTTAAAAACAATGATACTGAAACTTTAAAGTTCATAACCATACATCTATATGCACACCATGCATATAAAAATTCTCCTTTTCGGGTGTGTACAGTGTACACACACAGATATATATATATATAATGTGCCTTGTTTCCTAGAAATCTGTTGCATTGTTTGAAGTACTGAAATGTGTACATTTTCCAAAACTTGTACCCATTTCGTTGTTTGAGGTCACATAGATCTGAACTGTGAAGGTAAGGAGGTAATCTAACAACACATATTTTAATGCAGAGACTCCTCCAGATTTGAGAATGGATCTCTTTCCTCATTCTTCCATTCGGCATGCCTTGCAAACCTAACTTTTATCAATTGCATTTTCCCATCTGACGCTTATTACCATCAAGAGTATTTTGCTTTGCTGTTATTTTTGGAACAATGACACTTTTTCCCTTTCTTTCATATGGCGGTTGCCATCCTATCTTTTGTCAGGATAAAGAAATTTCTTTTACATTTTAGATAAAAAATGTAGAAATTTAAATGACAAAATCAACAAGTCTATATTCTGTCATACACTTAGCAGCCTAGAGATAACTGTCTTCTATGAACTCTGAAATGCCTAAACCCACATTCAGAAATTACCATAAGCAGAAATACACATTGCTAAGCAATTTTGCAGCGGAATAAACACAATGAACAACAATCATTCAACTCAGAAAAATTGGGAAATTTAGGCAATGCCAGGGAAAACCCCAATGTGGGGAAACCCAAAGAGAGAGAGATTTTATTAGCTTCAGGAAAGATATATTAGCAACAACAATTCAATTTCCAGCCAATAGAAATTCACTTACAGCACACAAAACTGCCCCCACAATATTTTGCCTTGGAAAACGTGCCAAATCCGTACTGCTGTATGGCCTGCCCAGAAATCAGCACCTTGATAAATGTGCCCTCAATCTGCTGTACGGACTGCTCTGTACGGCCCTGCTGCAGCAAGAAAACCCTCCAAAACAGCCTCGAAAATCGTGCCTAACAGTGCCTCGATTTCCATGCCCTCTTTCCCTTGCTGTACGGACTGGTACAGATCCATACAGTATGGCCTCCAACAGAAGCAATAACAATCAGCATTCACACAGAAATATTCCCTTGGGATTTGTGCTCAATCTCTCTTGGAAATGCACCCTCCTTGCTGCCCTCTTTCCTCTCTCGAGTTCTCTTGGAAAATCTCTCTCAAACTCTTTCTCAATGTTGTCTTGCACACTACCCAATGCATCCTCTTATAATCTGAAAGTGACCCTTCACCTTCTCCAACCCTAGATCTAATGGCCAAGATCTAATCTTGCCTTTACAAGATCAAGGGTCATGATTCATTCCCTCCAAAATAAATCACTTTAAAATATTAAAATACATTTTCACTTTATAACATAAGTGCACTTTATGAAATAAAGTCACTTAATATTTAGAATGTACACTTTATTAAAAAGTCACTTTAATAAAAGAACCACTTTATCACAACTTTATAAAAACTCATTACAAAGTCAAGTGTCTAGTAGTGTAGGTACAAGGTTACTTCCGCATACAAGACACACATGCGGAGTACCTCCCGAGCTAAAAAGCTAACAAAAAATAAGGAACTGTGAAACTTGCATCACTTTTGTCCATCTCCATAGATTTGAGTGTTTAGGCTTATACCCATTGGAAATAGTCTCTATGCAACATTTAGTGACCAACATTACTATTAGAGTAAGGTAGTAATTCATAATTGCATGTTAATTGCTAATTTATTTGTTTGGAAGGCATTTTTATGTTCTTTGTTTGACTGCAGTTAATGTTTGCTTCATATTATTGTTAAATAGTGATTTTAGTAATCTGGAATGTCATGACAGTTTTCTCCCATATTACTTCGTTAATGCTTATATACTTGCATAAATCTTATATGGTCTTTCCGAGATGTGTGAACATAATCAGAACATGCTTTGGTCTGGTTAAATGATCTTTAATAACATGAATTTTGTTGTCAACTCCAGGTGGCGACAATATCTCTGTGACTAGGGGAGTTGTCTCAAGGGTAGAACTGACGCAATATGTGCATGGGGCTTCTCATCTTATGGCTATACAAATTGATGCAGCTATCAACCCAGGTAACAGTGGAGGCCCAGCAATCATGAATGAGAAGGTTGCTGGTGTAGCTTTCCAAAATCTGTCTGGGGCAGAAAACATAGGGTGAGTATAAATTTACTTCCGATAATTATGTTTTCACCTTTGAGAAGTCATTTCCATTGGTAATACGTGTCCTTAGTATTTCTTGTGAATTGGTAGATGACAACCAGACAACACATATTAAGTGTCAAATGCCTGGATTATTTTAGGATAAGTAGTTTTTGGTCATGTTACCTGCTGGATCTGCACTCAAGATAAGTCCAAATCGTCCAAAACACAAACGTTGGGGCAACTCTTGGAAGTTCTATCTATTGTCACCTCAATAGAACCTCCCTTCACTTAGGCCGAGTCTCTTCCAGCACAAGGGGGATTCCATAGATCAAATCACTAATCCGCCCTGTTAACATGGTTCAGAAAATCAGATTAGTGATTTTATGTGTTCTATAATTTTCTTTAGGTAAAAAGGATGAGAAGACAAGCAAGACTGAGTGCCTTGTCTTTGGGCAAATGGAGTTGAAACCTAACTTGATGAAGAAGCTTGGAATGCAAGGGAAAAATCAGCAGGTTACGTGATACATGAACATTACCTCTCCAATCAACCATATTGATGCAGAGGACTAGTGAGAAGTTCTCAATGATGCCATTTCATCTCCAAATCAAAATCAACCAACATATGATACAACCATCAAAGTAAAGAGAGCAGCAAATGGCATTGGTTTCTAGATAGATACAAGTTGTTTTGTTATTTTGATTTGGGATTTTATTCTGCTGCAAACTTTGATGGGCCCCTTGTGTGTTGATTAAATAGGACAAATTTTTGAATGGCTTTTTGAGTAGTGCACATGGCTTAAAGGGTCATTTGGGTTGGACTGCAACAATTTATTTTCATGTATTTTTAACTTCTAAGTGATGGGCTGTGGGCCCCGTCCCAAGCTGGAAAATTGGAAAAAATTAGAGTTTATGGCCATTTTCAGGCCTGACACATGAGTTCTGTATGAGCCTTGAGGTACATCTGGGAAACATTCCCCATCTGTACCTGGAAAAGTGGGTATGGAAGGAGGGTGTTTCCTGCCATACCCAGAGTGTATTCGAGATGTTTCCCATCTTGGGAAACATCAGTATGTTGTTTCCTGCTATGTAGGTTTTGGACCTTCAAAAAGGGTATGGAAGGAGGGTATTTCCTGCCATACGCAGAGTGTTTTCGAGATGTTTCCCATCTTGGGTCACATCAGTATGTTGTTTCCTGCTACGTAGGTTTTGGACCTTCAAAAAGGTTGAATTTGCTCATGTCTATCATCCTTTCATATTTAAGCTTTCTAGTAAATTTGGCTAGGCATATTTTATGTTTTATTTTATTTTTCCAAGGAAAACATCATGGGCAAACCCCTGGGTACTTCCCTGCATTTTGCGATATTTTATGTTTTATGTAAAGATTGCTTCCAATTTTTGTAAGACTCTAGCAAAATAGTTAGATACAAGTTATCCTCGGAACATATTGAGTATTCTTTACAGATATTAAATTTATTGAACTTACATTCAAGATTGGAGCAAAAGATTGTCTGTCATTAAAATTTTCTATAGGTTAAAATAATTCATTCTGATAATGTGATTCACCTATTATTAAACATTAGTCTGAGATTTTAAAAAGGGGAGCTTAGAGCACCTCTCTTTCAGATATTCATAGTGTTAATAAGTATCTCACAGAGGTGTAGTTTCCTAGAAAGTTAATCAGGATATGAGATTGAAAAAGACTAAAGAGCGAAATGTACACTTTTAGGGGTAAAATATCTTCGTTTGATTCATTTTATGAAATTGGATGAGAGTGAAAAATGATTTGCTTTGTCTGGATCCTGTTTGCTATTTGCAGGTACATAATCCCTGTTCCAATAATAGAGCATTTTATGGCTGATGTGAATGAACAGGGAAAATATATAGGATTTTGTACGCTGGGTTTATCATGTCAGCCCACTGAAAATGTGCAGTTGAGGGAGCACCTTAAGATGCCACCTGGATTGACAGGTGTGCTAGTTAGCAAAATTAACCCCCTCAGTGATTCACATAGGGTGCTCAAGAAAGATGACGTAATTATTGCTTTTGATGGTGTTCCTATTGCAAATGATGGGACAGGTATATTATTTGCCTGAGCTTTTCATTTTAGTTGCTATGCCAATGGATTTACAAATGTGGCTGCAGCACTATTCACAGAATTTTGGGTTCCGTGATCTTTTCGGAGTGCTTGTTTTAACTTTTGACAACTTAGTGTTCATGCAGAAAATTTCCATTACCACCTGTAGTTGTGCCTTTTATCTTCTGTTTTTGCATTTGGTACACTCTACATTTTCTGCACTGGAAAATTTCTATCCTCTAATATCATGGTTAATACAGTGCATTTTAGGAACAGGGAACGGATAACTTTTGATCATCTGGTATCCATGAAGAAGGCTGATGCAACAGGTGCTGTGAGGGTTTTGCGTGATGGTGCACAACATGAATTCCATATTAAGCTGGGACCGGTGAGTTGGCTTTACTTCCAATATGCTAGTAGATTCATCTGCTTGCTTTCTTGTCTCTGCTATAGCAAGACTTTTGTATTTCTTCAGCTTATATATATGTAGAAGCCACGGAAAATATGTGATCCAAGTTTATTTTTATAAAATAAAGGTTTAATATCGTAAATTAGTATTTTTGTTCATATTGTTAGTATTAGTAGCCACAGAAAATTATAAAATGCCATTGCTATGCAAAAATTATATCTATTAGTATTATTATTGTGATAATTATGAATGGGTAAGAATCAATTAATTTATTTCTATTATTTTAAACATTTTTTCTGTATTAATGGTGAATTGGCAAAGTGACTTCCATCTTGTACACTAGATCAAATGGGCTCTTTCCAGTGGAGTCTTTCTTGGTTATTCTATCAGCCCATAGAGGCTACTTGATCTTGCTATCTCTAATTTTCTTGTTATCTCCTACTGTCTTCTTAATGACGGTCATTAAATTCTTATTACTTGATTCAACAAGATCATTTCCTTGAGGGTAATAGTTGGAGGAGTGGGATTGGACAACGCCATAGTCAAAACAAAAGGTTGATAACTCTATAGGATTGAAATCTTTGACATTGTCGTCTTTAATCTTTGCTGGCTCTTCGAAACGAGTGATGATCTTTTCTTCCAGAAATTCCATTACCACCTTATCAATGGTTTGTTGAATTGTGTTACCCGGGTAATTTTTCAAATTATCATATAACCAAGTGAAGAAATCATGGTACTCTTTAATTAGATTTTCGATCTCTCTTCTTTCTTTGCTTGTGGTTCCTTTACCACTCTTTACAAGATTAGGGCTACTAGGAGATCCATTGTCGATTTCCATATATTCATCAGGCTTGGACACTTATTTCTTTTCCTTATACATGCATGCTTATCAAACATCTTTTCTAGGGGAGCAAGATCAGCTGGAATCTGGTTGTAAAACATCATTTTATCTAAATACACACATGCAAAATCACCATGCATGTTAAGACAAAGAAACGAAAAATGTATCCAGAAACCCCCAGAGTATCATATCCGAGAGCCAAAACATCAGTTTCAGTAGAGCATATCCAGATCCACCACATCAGGGATATTTCAGTGGTATCAAATCCTTCTTCCTGCCAGCCTGTGAAGAAGTGTTTTTTCATGACCCCATGATTCTGGGAACAGGTGCAGAATACCCAGAGGGCCGAGGTCATATTGGGGACGAATACATTCAGTACCGCAGGGGACATAGTAGAGACAAGAGAGACAAGAGAGACAGGAATAGAAGGGACTACACTCCCTTCCACACTTAGTCAGATATAGAGCTAGAGATAGAGGACAGGGATCACATCAGTTCCAAGTTCCAACACAAAGGCAGACATATAGAGGATTATGGGTGACAGGCGTGAGACACCAGAGGGCAAGGGGAAAGGCCCCGAGACACAACATGATAGTACGCAGGCCATCTTGAATGACCTAGCTAGAGGATAGCGGGATATGATGAACGCCATAGCACAAATGGCCATCAACACATAGATGATCCAGCACAGTGTGAGCACTATGGGTGCCAACGCGGCAGGAGGAGTGAGTGGTTTAGGAGGACACCAGCGAGGTGGTGCCAGTGGTTCCAGTGGATCCCAGGGGGGAGCGAGTGGGCATCCTTCACCTATCCATACCTATACATCATCCGAGAGGATTCCTCGACCTCTATATCTGCAGTTCCACGAGGGAACACAGTTGGGACAAGCAGGGTAGACAAGAGGACAACCGAGACAGGGGCATGTATTTCCACAGGACCCATTTGGGGAGTACAGGAGAGACTATTTGGCACTGGGGCCAGAGTTCCATGCAGATATGCGTTTGCTAGATTACTGTTCGATCATGTAGCAGAACATGCCCAGGGAGGCACAAAGGGGCAATGCACAGACTCAGAACATGGACTTCATTAAGGTGGGAAAGATGAATATTCCTACTTTCGACGGGTCATCTCGATGCCCAGCTCAGGCATGGGTACCAAAGCTTGACACATATTTCAAGCTCAACTCGATGTCAGAGTCATAAGCTATTAGCTTTGCCACCTTGCACTTGGATGGGGAGGCCCACGAGTGGTGGTATCATGGGTTGGTGACCTTGGGTTACAACTGCATTACTTCGTATTTGGAATTCACTGAGAGGTTGATGGAGAGGTTTGACAACAGGGATCTAGAACTCCATTTAAGGGATCTGACATAGTGGAGACAAACAGGGTCAGTCGAGGCATTTATCACAGAGTTCCAGTGGAAGGCAGTGGCTGTATCAGATATTTCAGAGCACAGATTGGTGTTGTTCACCGAGGTGTTGACGGAGCCATTGAGGGGATGAGTTAAGGCTTTCAAGCCTCACACCCTACAGGAGGCCATTGTGCGCACTAGAGACATGGGGGACTCGGTGCTAAAACCCAAAACCTTAACCAAACCCTTTGTGCCACAAAGAGACAAGGATAAGAAGAATCCTCAAAGGGATTGGAAGGGTAAGCCCAAGTTGGATGATGACACCAGATGGGAATTGATGAGGAAGAAGCTTTGCTTCTCTTGCAGAGACCCTTGGGTCCTAGGGCATCGGTGCATGGGAAAGGGACATATCCACTACATTGAGGTGGAATCAAGCAGTGAGGAGGAGGAGGAGGAGATCGGGTCACAGGAAGACAGTGACTCAGAGGATGAGCCTACACATGAGCCAAAGCGACATCCAAAGAAACCTCAGACATAGGCCGAAGCACAACCAAAGGAGGAGACAAAACCTCGCAAAGAGGTGAAAGGGGGACCATAACAACCCTTTCTGGAGTAACCAGGTACAACACTCTCAGGCTCAAGGGCTTTATACAGGGGCAACGGATGACAACTTTAGTAGATGGTGGGGCCACCCACAATTTCATTGATGCATCCTTAGTAGCCCGGAGGGGGTTACACATTGAGGAGTTTGAGGGGTTTACCGTGGCCGTGGAAAATGGGTATACTATGACATGCTTGGATATGGTTCCTGGCCTAGAAGTCAAGCTAGGAAACTACACCCTGATGGATACTTTCTACGTAGTCGACCTGTCAGATACAGATGCAGTGTTGGGGGTACAATGGCTATATTCATTGGGAGAGATTGGGTTCAACTATTAGACATTGACCATGAGTTTCAGAGATGCCAGTGGGTCGAGAGTAGTATTGAGAGGTATGTCTACAAGAGCACCCAGAGCAGTATCCGCGAAGAGAATGGAGCGGATTTTCTGCCACATTGATGTAGCATATGCAGTAGAGTGTCTGATCACCACCCGGAAGGATTTAGAGGGCATAGAGCATTACCATCCACAAATCATAGAGCTTTTGACTCAGTATGGGGCATTGTTTGGGCCGATACCACCAGGGAGGCCACCAGATAGGGGGTTTGAGCACACTATTGAGTTAGAGACGGGGGCTACACCTGTGATCATCGCGCCCTATAGACAACCCAAAAGATTCAAGGACGAGATTGAGAAAGCAATCAAGGAATTGCTTGCGATGGGGCATATCAGGCCCATTGCGAGTCCTTTTGCTTCTTCAGTCGTACTGGTACTGGAGAAAGATGGTAAATTGAGGATGTGCATAGACTACATAGCCCTTGATAAGATGATCAAGAACAGGTACCCCATTCTGCGCATAGATGAGTTGATGGACGAGCTACATGGGGCAGTCTTCTTAACCAAAATTGATCTACTGTCAGGATATCATCAAATCAACATTAGAGAGCAGGACATAGAGAAGACAACTTTTCGACGCTGTTTTGGGCACTTCGAGTTTTTGGTCATGTCGTTTGGGTTGACCAACGCAACATCCACATTCTTCAGGGGGCAGCTGAGGAAGTTCCTTTTGGTATTCTTCGACGATATTTTGATTTACAAGAAGACATGGGCTGAGCATTTGGCACACTTGGAGGAGGTCTTGGGCATTATGAAGGCACAATCATTATATGCCAAGGAGTCCAAGTGTGAGTTCGGGATGAGAGAACTATTGTACTTGGGGCATATCATCAATTAGCATGGAGTACAGGTTCATCGGGAGAAGATTAGGGCCATTTTGGATTGGACAACACCCAAGAACCTCACAGCGCTGAAAGGATTCTTTGGGTTATGCAGTTGCTACAGATGGTTTGTCAGGGGTTTTTCACAGTTGGGGGCATCACTCACAGATCTAACCAAGAAGGGTGCTTTTCAGTGGACTGATGAGTCGCAACAGACTTTTGAGAAAATGAAGGAGGTTACGAGCACATGCCCTGTTCTAGCCCTTCCATATTTTTCTCAGCCGTTTGCCCTAGAGTGCGATGCATCAGGGGTGGGGATTGGAGCAGTTTTGATGCAGGGGGGCCATCCCATTGTTTTTGAGAGCAGGAAGCTCAATGAGTCGGAGAGACTCTATTCGATTTACGACAAGGAAATGCTAGCAATCATGCATGCCTTAAGCAAATTCAGGTAGTATCTGGTGGGTAGCAGATTTGTGGTGAAGACTAATCACAACAGTCTCAAGGATTTCCTGGATCAGAAAGACCTTAGCGAGAGACAGTTTTGTGTAGCTGGACGAGACCAGAGCAGATCTCGCCACATCCTTCCGACCCAGTTGAGAGGGAGCCAGGGCGCTTCTTTTAAGCCATCATTCATCAGATTCTACGAAGGAATCTACCTGTGTGCATCAATCGGCCAGGAAATGCGCAACACTTGGGGAGGTACATCAGGGGTTCCAGAGAGCTCACTTGATCAGATATGGGGAAACCCTCCTGACCCATTACAAAGGAGGCTAGGGCGCTCATTTTGAGCCAGGTATCAGCTGATTCCGATGGTGGGATCATCAGGGCGCATTTCCAGAGCCCAAGAGGTGCGCAAACCCCTAGGGGATCTCATCCGGGGTCCATTTAGAGCTTCAGTGAGCCAATCTTCATTCTGTCAGATATCAGGAGGAGCTTAGAGGCCAGGGCACACAATTTGGGACAATTTTCAAGCCGATCAGATGAGTGTAGCCACCAGGGCGAATATATCATTCATTTGTAGCAGTTGCCGTGAGCTTCCGGGGTTGCATGTAGCCGATCTATTCATGCATGTTGCAGATCCATTCACATCTTCTGATCACAGGTATTTTATGTTAGTTTGCATTGTATTCCAGTGATGATCCATGAGATCTAGCTGATGATTAGTTATATGCTTTCCTCATGCCAGTTGTATTTCCTGCTATTTCACATAATACATGTTATTGAGTTGTGTTGGTTCTTTATTAATCGCATGCATGATATAATTATAAAACATCATTCTATCTAAACACACACATGCCAAATCACCACGCATGTTAAGAGAAAGAAAATAAAACGCATCCAGAAACCCCCAGAGTATTAGATCCGAGAGCCAAAACATCAGTTTCAGTAGAGCATATCCAGATCCACTGCACCAGGGATATTTCACAAGAGGGATTCATACTCAAGCACATTGTTCGTTGATTCAAACTCTAAACGGAAAGCATAACACGATGTGACACCTTGGGGGGATATGAAAACAATCCCGACACCAACCCCTATTCTAGACTTAGTTCCATCAAAGTTCATCTTCCAAGCTATGCTGACAGTCTCTTGGGGAGCTATCTCATTTGTTAACACCATGTAAGATCCTAAATCCTCTTCATAATAGACCAAATCATTCATGGGATCTTGGTTGTCTTCCACATGATATATCTTTATTTTCTCTTGGTGTAAGGTCACAAAGGTGTTTTCACATGTAGGAATGGTAGCATAAGATAGGTCCATTTGGATACTACTTCCTGGGTTGGAAGCCCACTTAGGATATAAAATCATTCCCTGTGCATCTGGGATATAATAACTACATCTATTAGCAAAGAGATGTCCGGGTAAACTGCCAATTTAACATGAGGTCCTTGATTAAACGACATACTTTAATTTCTCTAGAATCCATTGTGCATACATTTTTGAAAGGGCTAGTGGTTCTTAATCCCAATTGATGCATGACCTTAAGTGACATGACACATTGGTTGAGGCTTTGAAATCCAACATGCAATTATAAAGGAGCAAGTCATTCACTATTAATGATATATGAAAAGGTTAATGACCTCCATTCTTTTTCCCTTCTCGAGTCATGGGTTGGAGAACAACAAGGCAATCTTCATTATTGAGAGAACCTTAGCTAACTTGATCAAATGGATGGGCACCTTAGCATTGCTCACCCAATTAGTTATATCAAAGTTCATTTCAAGGGGAGTACTTGTTGAAGGCTCTTGTTGAGGTCCTTTTACACTTGGTCCTGTTATCCTCGATTTCTAGGGATAACTAGGAGATCACGTCTCGAGGCCCACAGGTCCTAGACATGGAGTACCGAGAGCAGGATTGACCTGAGCATGGCCCTGGAGGGCCCATCTTTCTTCTCCTTCATCAGACTTGTCTTGTC